>JASVER010000028.1:1912934-2140525 GCA_030449065.1 Oceanodroma leucorhoa
CCAGATCATTGATAAAGATATTAAACAAGACCAGCCCCAAAACTGAGCCCTGGGGAACACCGCTCGTGACCGGCCGCCAACTGGATTTGACTCCATTCACCACAACTCTCTGGGCTYGGCTCTCCAGCCAGTTTTTTACCCAGCAAAGAGTACACCCATCTAAGCCATGAGCCGCCAGCTTCTCTAGGAGAATGCTGTGGGAGACAGCGTCAAAGGCTTTACTAAAGTCTAGGTAGACCACATCCACAGCCTTCCCCTCATCCACTAGGCAGGTCACCTGGTCATAGAAGGAGATCAGGTTGGTCAAGCAGGACCTGCCCTTCATGAACCCATGCTGGCTGGGCCTGATCCCCTGGTTGTCCTGCACCTGCCTTGTGAGTGCCCTCAAGATGAACCGCTCCATGATCTTCCCTGGCACCGAGGTCAGGCTGTCAGGCCTGGAGTTCCCTGGATCCTCCTTCCGGCCCTTCTTGTAGATGGGCGTCACACTGGCAAGCYGCCAGTCTCCCGGGACCTCCCCTGTTAGCCAGGACCGCTGATAAATGATGGAGAGTGGCTTGGTAAGGTCCTCCGCCAGCTCCCTCAGTACTCTGGGGTGCATCCCATCTGTCCCCATAGACTTGTGAGTGTCCAGGTGGCATAGCAGGTCGTTAACTGCTTCCTCTTGGATTATGGAGGGTGTATTCTGCATTTCGTCCCTGTCTTCCAGCTCAGGGGGCTGAACACTCTGAGGATAACCGGTCTGGCTATTAAACACTGAGGCAAAGAAGTCATTAAGTACCTCGGCCTTTTCCTCATCCTTGGTGGCAATATTCCCCCTGGCATCCAATAAAGGATGGAGATTCTCCTTGGCTCTCTTTTTGTTATTAATATATTTGTAAAAACATTTTTTTGTTGTCTCTTACGACAGTGACCAGATTGAGTTCTAGCTGGGCTTTTGCCATTCTAATTTTCTCTCTGCATGACCTAACGAGATCCCCGTACTCTTCCTGAACTGCCTGCCCCTTCTTCCAACAGCGGTAGACTCTCCTTTTTTTCCCTGAGTCCCAACAAAAGCTCCCTCTTCAGCCAGGCCAGTCGTCTTCCCTGCCAGCTCTTCTTGCGGCACATAGGGACAGCCTGCTTCTGTGCCTTTAAGACTTTCTCCTTGAAGAACGTCTGGCCTTCCTGGGCCCCTTTGCCCTTCAGGACTGCCTCCCAAGGGACTCTCTCAACCAGTGTCCTAAACAGGCCAAAGTCCGCCCTCCAGAAGTCCATGGTAGTGGTTTTGCTGACCCCCCTCCTTACTTCACCGAGAATCGAGAATTCTATCACTTCATGGTCACTAAGCCCAAGGTGGCCTCCGACCACCACGTCTCCAATCAGTCCTTCTCTGTTGGTAAAAAGCAGGTCAAGTGAAGCACCTCCCTGGTAGGCTCTCTTACCAGCTGCTTCAGGAAGTTATCTTCCACACACTCCAGGAACCTCCTAGATTGTGTTGTATTTCCAACAGATGTCTGGTAAGTTGAAGTCCCCCACGAGGACAAGGGCTAGCGATTGTGAGACTTCTGCCAGCTGCTTGTAGAATGCTTCGTCTGTCTCTTCATCCTGGTTGGGTGGTCTATAACAGACTCCCAGCAGGATATCTGCCTTGTTGGCCTTCCCCATCATCCTTACCCATAAGCACTCGACCTGATCATCACAGTCATTGAGCTCTATACAATCGAAACTCTCCCTAACATACAGAGCCACCCCACCGCCTCTCCTTCCTCGCCTATCCCTTCTGAAGAGCTTATAGCCATCCATCGCAGCACTCCAGTCATGAGAGTCATCCCACCATGTTTCTGTGATGGCGACTAAGTCATAGCTATTAGGACTTAGCTTGATCAGTCCTGTTAATCTTGCACTAATCCTAAAGACTAGATCAGTATCAGAATACCAAGCTAAGAATAGAATAGAATAGAACAGAATATTTTCAGTTGGAAGGGACCTACAACTATCATCTAGTCCAACTGCCTGACCAATTCGGGGCTGACCAAAAGTTAAACCGTGTTATTAAGGGAATTGTACAAAGGCCTCTTAAACACTGATAGGCCTGGGGCATTGACCACCTCTTTAGGAAGCCTGTTCCAGTGTTTGACCACCCTCTCGGTAAAGAAATGCTTCCTAATGTCCAGTCCAAACCTCCCCAGCTTTGAACCATTCCCACGCATCCTATCACTGGATACAGGGAGAAGAGCTYAGCACCTCCCTCTCCACGTCCCCTCCTCAGGAAGTAGCAGAGAGCAAGGAGGTCGCCCCTCAGCCTCCTTTTCTCCAAACTAGACAAGAAAATATCCAAAGTCCTTAGCTGCTCCTCATAGGACAGTCCTTCCAGCCCTTTCACCAGGTTTGTTGCCCTCCTCTGGACACATTCAGAACTGCACACAGTACTCAGGGTGAGGCCACACTAATGCTGCATACAGCAGGATAATCACCTCCTTTCACCAGCTGGTTATGCTGTGTTTGATGCACACCAGCATGTGGTTTGCCCTCTTGGCTGCCAGGGCACGCTGCTGACTTGTATTGAGCCTGCTGTCAACCAGCAYCCCCAGATCCCCTTCTGCAGGGCTGCTCTCCAGCCACTCCTCTCCCAGTTTGTATTTGTGCCTGGTGTTGCCCCGTCCTAGGTGCAGGATCCGGCATTTGGACTTGTTAAATTTCATCCCATTAATCATAGCCCAATGCTCCAATCTATCTAGATCCCTCTGCAAGGCATCTTGTCCCTCAAGAGAGTCAACAACACCTCCCATTTTGGTATAATCAGCAAACTTGCTAACGGTACATTCAACTCCTACATCCAGATTGTTGACAAATATATTGAACAGAACCGGCCCTAGAACTGAATCCTGAGGAACACCTGTTGACCGGTTGCCAGCCAGATATAGCCCCATTCACTACAGCCCTTTGAGCCTCTTGTGTGCCTGGCAGAGCATGGGAAGCTGAAAAGTCCTTGACTAGTAGATTACCTAGCAACAACTAAAAACATTAGTGTGTTATCAACATTCTTCTTATACTAAATCCAAAACATAGCACTAGGAAGAAATTTAACTCTATTCCAGCCAAAACCAGGACAACTTCTCAACCCCTCCCCTTCGCACATCATCAACCTAATACTGTTGATCATACACTAAGGATTTTTTCTGTACAGCAAATCATTCCCTAATGGAAAGGGCTATGGCCTACTTATTAAAATCAGTTAAAAACATGGCTTTAAGACCACAGCAAGTGACAGTAGCTGAAAGTGCAAGAATGGGGGACATCTAGACTCATTTTCCTGAAGGGAATTTAGGGAAGATATGCATTGCTCAGTGGAGTGCCATGAAAGGGGACCCGGCAGCAAGGACAAAAAGGGACACTATACACACATGATGCATCCCACTGCTCACTCTTCGAGCAAACAGTTCCACAATATAGCAGCTTAGTGAAAAATCCCCTCACTTTCTTTGTTCCCTCCCAGTCATTTCTACCTCTTGGCACACCATTCTCTCAATTTTCCTAACACAACAGTTTGTGAGGCAGCATGGTAAATCACAAACTGATTAACACTAAAATTAACCCTGGAGTTCAAAAAAAAAAGTTGAGTGTAAAAGTTTACTTCTGAACTGGAGGTGTTCAGAGACAGTGGGTACGGGGCAGCCATTCAGACAACTACGCTGGCAGAGCCAAAGCACTGGTGTGCTGCCAGAGTGAGAACAAGAAGATGGCAAGGAGAAGGAGAAAATGTAAACCAGCGTGGCTGTTTAAGCCTATGTGTTGTGAAACTATGCCCTAACTTGTACACTGTGCAAAGGCTTTCCTTAATAAAAACAGACATCTATTTACATGTAATATATTCACGATTTCATATAATTAATGGCCTGTATTAGAAACACTGACAGGTAAAATTGCTGGAAGCTTCCAGGGAAAGAGGAAAAAGTCCAAAATGTTTTCAGATAAATATGGAGATTTGGGGGCACTTGCTTGTGATTATCAAAAAGAACACTCTTGCAAGGGCATATTATGAGAAAGAGATCTCAGGTGAGAAACAATCGGGATACACAAACACTTTGGATTGGAAATGACTGGACATGTAAGCCAGCAACAGGTTTCTATGCACCATATGAGACTGGGTTAACTAGTCAGCAATGAAGAATCATGATTCCAGAAGTTGGGGTGGGTTCTTAAAAAAGAAAAAGAAAAAAAAAGATAGATAGTTAGAGCCAAAAGCGCCTTCAAAAAAACCTCCAAAGAACACTGGGACTATTTTCTGGTCAAATAACTCATTTCTGCATCTCTGTTCATAAACTGCATTCCTCTAGTTCTYCACCAACAGAAAAAGCATCAGCTTCATGTAAGTTCTATAGACAAACCGCCAGACTAACAAGAAATGAAGCAGATATATTTATTATAATGTTATTTCATTGCAAATACAACTAATTTGACTATGACAATAYACTGTATAAAAGTAGTGTGCCATACTCAGTTGGAACTGTAAATGCAATTTTCCTCCTGGGTCAGCTGATGTTAAATCTTGATATATCGTTTAGTGGGAGCAAGATCCATTCGTTTTCCCTTAAAGAGCTATTACCTTCCAAGRAAATTTCCTTTTACCCCTTTAACAGGGCCATTATATCCCTGTGAACACAAATTCATCTGCAAGCACAAAGTCTTTGTGACACACATAATTGCTCTAAGTCAAAGCCTGGGCTTACATTCCCTTGACTCTGATGATGACTTAGTCTGTGACCTGAGGCAAATCACTGAATATTTGTTCAGGCATCCCTAAAAGTGGTACAAACAACTTTGTTGCAACACATTTGGAAGCTTTATCAAACATGTAGGCTGCTTTAAAAGACAAAATGATTGCTAAAGGCTTGCTCTTGATAGAAAATCTTCTGCTGACTTCAGCAGGAATTGGAATAGGCCCTTAAGAAGCCTACTGAAAACTAGACTTGAACCATCTAATGCAGGATCTAATTGATTGCATCTAATTGATTGCAATGGATTTTGTAGGGGCTTCCATAACTACAAGTACTGCTTGTGCAAGCACAACCCAAAAGCAGATGCCAAATAACGGTGAGAAACGCCAGCCTTACACTCACGTTTTGTTTCATCTATAAGGCAATTACCAACACAGTTCCCATTTGGTCTCTTGGATAAGCAATGTGATTCCAGTTTGCCCTCCAAATGCAATCTGGTCCCTTAAAAGCACACGTCAGTCCATTCAGTTGGGAATGATTGACCATAAACCAAAAAGAAGCATTACTCATCCTAACGTGAATTTAAGAATATGATTCTGGGGCACAGTAAATGAATCTTTCAAAAACCCCAGATAAAGTGACCAAGCTGCTCAAAAAGGATGCTGTCAAGTCTTGCATCAACCAGCCAGCCTTTATTTTCTTATGGGGCAAATAAATAGCTTTGCAAGAAGATATTTGCTTGAGGATAAAAAACAGCATTGCTTCTAAGATTCAGAATGCATTCATATTTTGAACTCATCTGTCAGCTTCTAGCTCAAGGCAACAGAACTCTATTAATATTTATTTAATATTATACGTTTAATATTTCACAAATGTTATTACAAAGCCACAGACAAGGGTAAAATTCTTAGAAGTTAAAATAATACACCAAATTAGAGAAGAATAGAGCTGAGTAGGGCAATTAATTCATCAGAATCAAGAGAATAATCCTCCCATCAAAGACCTGTTTTATGTGGCTTGTTACAGTTTACCACAATGGATGCTTCAGATACAGTTTCCGATAGTTGGGGGTTTTCTTGCACTCATGTAACACAAATAACTAGGTATTTGTGCAGATGATGAGGTGACAAAAATACCTCCTGGGAGAGGATACTGGGATAAGTCTCCATTTTGTCAGGGTCTAATTCCTCTCCCTGTATAGTGAAAATCCCATCAGTGCAGCTGACGACAAACCATTTCAAGATTTTAGAAGACATTGTAATGGTTTCTCCTTTATAATGAAAAGAAATCCTAAATAGGTAGACTGTGCTTCTCAGAAGCATCTCAGCTGGGAGATTAAATCTTATCTCACATCACTGAAGATGTAGCTGCTACAAAGCAAATGGAGAATAAAGCTTTGACTCTGCATAGGTAGAGAGAGAGTGATTTACCCAGCCCTGCCATCACATGATGCTGCAGCTGGTCTGCATATGAGTTTGGCTCACAGTAGTTTTACATCCTCTGGARCAAAATTAGTAATAGAAGGACATGGGACCATGTTCTACTTAGCGTGTTTAAGATAAACAGGTAGATCAAATGATCCTAACTCTTGCTGCTATTTCTGTAGTTGAAAGTAACCTCTCCTGTTCCTGTAGATGTTTGCTCTTACATGCTTATGCATAAAATTTCCCAATGAAAGAATTGACTTCCAGTGCCTAAATACTGCAAAGAATGGGAACAGGCTATGTGAAATTTGCTTAGAAACTCAAGCCATGAAAAAAATTGAGGAAATTTCACTAGATATCAAGTCCATCATATCAGAGAATGTGATACACAACATCATACTTCTTGGCTAGCCTGGATACCAGGCCAGTTTGGGCACATGGTGTCTGCTTACTGATACCCCTACCCCTACATGATAATGCATATCACACAACAGAATACTAGATGAAGCTAGATACTTCTTAGAAAAGGAAAACAGCAATGAAAGATGAAGCAAAGTGAGCAATCTGTAGTCATGGATTGGAGAGCATAATTTATTGCACTGATACTGTAATTATAATGTAGTTTTTGCAGAACAATTACTGTCTTTATTAAGTGATTCATCGTAGGCCTCGCAGCTGAAAGCAACACAAGTAATCTAGAGATGACTATTTGGTGCTGCAGAGACAAAAATGTAGTTCRGCAGCAGAGACAGACCATCTGGCCTGAAATCACCCGCTGACTACAGTTTTCCACACAGCCCTATCTAAAGGAAATGAAAGGCAGCCCCTGGGAGCTGCACCTCTGGGGACAAGTGCTTAGGATGCACCTGAATGACATGGCTACTGACCATCAGGGCACATTTGAAGCAGCTACCTGTATTTTGCCAAGACACGGTGTATGGCCCCAGGTGTGTGCCAGAGGCAGGTGGCTGAGGGAAAGAGCTCGCTTTTCAAGCTTAACATCTGTAGAAAATAATACTGTGCTTCCCAGAAGCTCTAATATTGCACTGTACATTTATATTCATCCTGGTATTATCTGGGATATGCTGAGAATTGTGAAAAGAGTTGGTAATAAACCAAAAAAATTACAGCTCAGTAATTTTTTTTGATACAGCCAGGAACACAGATCCAAGTTGGGATGAAGTTAGATGAGGCAGCATACATTATGCTACTTTGCACACTACAATCTGTTACAGATGGAAGTATTTTATGTAGGTCAGGCACTGCTTCCCTGGACACARACAAAAAGCCATACGGAAATCAGAGCAGTGTTGGGCCTCATTCCAGTGATCCAGTCTACTCCAAAGTTTCAATTATGCAGAGATTTGTTTCTCTCTGCTCTTGCCTATCAAAGTACTCTTCCCAATCAACTTCTGCAAAGTGAAGTATAGCGGACTGGACAGCATATATCTCATGATGCAAAACTAGATAAAACTCTACGCACTCACAAGGAGACAAGTTTTGTCAGTTGAAAAAAGAAAAGAAAAATCAACGTGACACTAATTTTCAACTCACTGCAACACTGAGCTGCAAAATCAGCTTTCGGGAACAGAAGGCGGCTCTCTGGCCCTCACAGTGAGGAGAATGGTGTTACTAAAAGAAGCGGTCTTGCGTTTCTCTCTCCCTTTCCTTAAAACTGTGCTCTAATGTAACTGCGAGGGGACCTGTGCTTCAGTCTTGCTGCAATAACACTTTATCTCTGACAGGTGGGAGAAAAAGAATTTCAGGAACCCAGAAGCAAAATGAGTATTTTTTGTTATACCTCACAGTCTCAGCAGAGAATTCTGTATTTTTGAAATAAATTCATTTTTTTGCTATTGTATAACAGTATGCTTTTATTCTGGCAAATAAAAAGCACAAAATACAAGCTTCCACTAACATTTCATAGCAGAGTTCAGAATTTAATTTTATAACACATATCATACCATTTTTCATTACCACCTATCTATCTAAGAATTTCTCTTGTATCAAAAACCTGAAAGATTCTCAAACAGAACAGCACTGTACTTTCAGAATGGTATTTAGCTGTGAAGACATACAGAAAGAAGTACACAAATCACACGCAATACTGCATATTTTAGATTGGATATTAGGAAAAATTTCTTCACTGAAAGGGTTGTCAGGCATTGGAACAGGCTGCCCAGGAAAGTGGTGGAGTCACCATCCCTGGAGGTATTTAAAAGACGTGTAGATGTGGCACTTAGAGACATGGTTTAGTGGTGGACTTGGCAGTGTTAGGTTAAGGGTTGGACTCGATGATCTCAAAGATCCTTTCCAACCTAAATGATTCTATGGTAGTAAACAGATGAAGAGTGTATGATGGAAGAGGAAAATATGTGCACTTACGTACTTTATGAATATCTTAATTCCCCTCCAGAGGGAAGGCAGCATAAATGCTCACATATTCGTTTGCTCCATAGTGATTTTCCTAATTTAAATAAACCAAGTAATCTAGAAGGCTTTTCCCATTACACCTGTGAGAAACTATCYTCCTTACCGAGTCTGGGATCACAGGTAAGCAGGGAGTTTTAGGTATCATCTCTGCAGAATTCTAGCATTGTTATTTGAACAAAAAAATAATACCAAATTCTATATTTCCATCCTTGTCCCAGATTAAGTTCTTTAAAAAGATATAGGAGCTTTTGCTCTTTTTTTTTCCCCCTCCCTCTTCAAATACAACAATTTATACTACTACAGAGCTGTGGATCTCCTTTGCATGCCATCATCCACACATTTTTGACTCTTTTTTTCCCCTGCAATAAGCAGCAAGCTGTATTTTAAATGTAAACCACCAGTGTTGGTTGGTTATGTTCCTTACCCTGATTCCGAGCTCCACATTCTCTCCTCCGTATACTTCCATGCCTTCATCCAGTAAGCCAATCTCTYGGAAATATTCTCTATCTACTATGAAGCATCCAATCAATGCAGGACTTCTGGAAGAATAAACCAGCAGCAACCAAAATTAGCAGACAGAATATGAACAATTTTATTATTCAGAAATAGATTATATTTATAATTGCTGGGTCAAATGGTGCATCAAGACAGATTCTTAGTAAGGTGTTTCTCAAACAGATTTATTCAGCTTTGTCTTCTAACGTTCTTGATTCTATGGTGAAATAAACACCACTGAAGGAAAATAGATTCAAAATTATTGGACATACATATTCACCAGAACAGGTAGGATTTCAGTGCTAACAATACTAGATCCAGGAGCCCCAGCTTTGTTTCTGAGGCACCAGCCATTCTAGTCTCTGTCCCTGCTAAGTCCTCAGGTTTCTTGTCTGTGATAATTCACAAGGATACCCAATGATGCACGGTTTTGTATGTTTAGCCAGAAGCTAGATTCACCTACAGCTAAGAAAACGTGTATCTGTAAGCTTACGTAAAAGAAATTGTTTCTTGAATAGGAACATCCAGATAAGGTTTTGCAATACAGAATCAAGAAATGTCTGCCCTTACCAGCATACTGTACCATTAGTCCATTAAACAAGTCCCATATCTTTACCGAATCAGTAAGCTCTATGTATGTCATGACCTGAATTAACCAACTTTTACTATGCAGAGCCAATCTTAAGAAGGTAAGAGTTCAGGCACAGAGAGTACAATTTTACCTTTATGAGATGCAGTGGAGGAGAATACAGAGTAATTTAGCCTTTTCACTTTTTCTCCTACCTTATAATCCACAATGGCAAGAAATAAAAATGTCGTTTCTGATTATTATGCTGGTACCAGGAACTCTGGTAACAACAGGATATTAATTAGCAGTACAGGGGAGATCATCCTGCATTTATCGGGAACATTCATGCTGCAATAAGTGTAGACATCTGCTTTCAAACAGATTATAGAATGTCTTAATCACAAATTGTACAATTCTACAGAAATCTATACATTTATGCCTTTAACTTGAAGTGCTATAGTACCCACTTTATAACAATGAAAGACTGTTTCTGATGTATTTATTAATGAAGAAAATAGCAGTTAACATCACTTCAAAAATTATGCTTCTTTTACGACAAAGTACTCTTGCTTTTGGTGTGTTTTTTAAAGTATTTTTCAGAGTACCTGCTTCCCTTTGTTATAATTCTAGAAGCATACTGGAGGCATGATAGAAGTCATCAATCAATACATGTAGCTTTTTTTGTTCGTTTGTTCTAATTATCCAGCACACACATGCAGTGTATTGCATTGAATAAAAGGTGCCAGGGAAAGGGCTAGGGAACAAACCTAAACATCCAATATTCATAAAGGACATTCACTCCACAATCCTCACATACAACAGACTTTTGAGGTAAAATGGAAAAGTAGATTTGCTCTTTATTCTGAATTCAAATACTTTTAATTTAAAAAGTCACCATAATTAATATAGAAGGCTTGTCTCTCCAGAACTTAGTAGAACATTTCAAAGCATTTTCATAATGTTAACAGAGTTCATTAACACTGATAACCATTTCTAATGACGTGGAAATTACCACCCCTTTTTACATATGTCTGTGGCAAACCTGTGAATTTTTATCTTCTACTTTCCAATTCTGACTCCTGTTACGGATGAAAGATACCCCTTACACTGACTGCACGGAAACTGATTTGTAGTGATGACCCCCTCATGCTGCCACTGCTATTTAAGGTGCTTTGCAGCTGGTGAAAACAGTCTTCACATTTTCTTTCTGCAGAGAGCTTAACTATAGGTACCAGTGACCTCCTTGGTATGAATGCACAGCCAGAAGAAAGGCCTGGAATCTCAGCAGAGCTGCTGAGGGGATTCAGAGGCACCTACTCCTCTCCTGGAGATAAGGGTATTGTTCTGTACCAGCCTAACGATACTCTAGACATGATAAGAAAGTACAGAGCTAGACTGTACCAAAGCAAGGATCCGATACAGTCTTTGCTCACACACTATCAGTGGACCAGCGTTAACTCCTAGGACATAACACAGCTGTAAAGCTATGTGACAATATTATAAATAATACAACTGTCAGATCAGTTCTGTTTATATAATGCATTTGTAAAGAAAAATCTGTTTCTGGCCCATTACCACTAAATTATTAGGCAAGACATTTGGAGAAAGCAGTGCTGCTGAGCATTCAAGTCTACCATTTCACTTTGGCTATGTGTTTTACCCCATGCTAATAACAAGGAAACCTATTTAAAAAGATCTACTGAAAACAACAGTTTTCTTGATGACTGTATAGGGGTCAAGGATGAAAGCTGAAGAGGACATCTCAAGGACATTTAACTAATTTAATATCTAATTTAACATTACAGTCAGTAAAACYTATTACATAGCTGAGACCACTCACCATCTGTCATATCTAAATGAGCATTGCCAGTGACACACTAATCTAGGCCACAGTTGCGTGTTACCTTATTGGAGCAGTTGTGTTCTCCAGTTTCCACCATGACTTAGGAGGGTTCAGATATCGGCACCACAGCTCCCAGTCAAACCCCTGTGCTGAGAGGGGATACTCCTCTATTTCAAAATTATCATACTTAATGTTATCAAATGATGGAGAAATGACTCTTTTTCTGTTCTCTTTTATCCTAGTAAGCACTGGTTCAGCCCTAAGAAAAGAAAAAAAAAAATGTTAAGACTATGTCAGCAGAAGCATAGCACTGATGGAAATAGCAGCTTATGCTGTATATTTCAGAAAGGGCAGTCTATAGCTGTTACCCATTCAGAGCTCCCTTTGCTTTGAGATGGAGTTTTGACAGAGCAAGATCTGCCCCAAAATAACACACTGCAATATTTAATCTAGGATGCCCTATTATTAACCTTGATGTTAGCTGGTGAATGGAAGAAATGAGTAACTGCATATCATAGAGCATTTACACCCTTGCTACCAAATAATGATAACTTCAGGCTCTCAATATTACCAAGGACATCAAGATCAGAGTTAATAATAGATCTATCCTAGGGACAGAAGCTCCTGCCTTTTTACCATCTCTTTTACTCAAGAAGCAACAGAGATATTAAATCCAGACTGAACAAGTTAAAATACATGGTTTTAGTTATGTGCTACTTTTGCACAGAGTGGCAACCTCAGTGCCAAAATGACACTTCTTTGTTTACAGTGTAGAACATAATATTTTTAATTAAAAGAAGATAAATTTGTCCCTAAGGGCAAAGGGCTACATTATCAAAGGATGTTTTTAACATGCAGTTTTCCAGTATAGTTTAAATACATTATGCTACACAGCACAAATACATTTTTCATGCTTGTGTCGATCATTGTGTCTGAATCTTCATTAAAAAGATCAAAATGCTAATTCAGCCTCTATATGCAAGAGAAACGCCATTCAGTAATTTATAAACAGTGCTTGGAAACGGTCCGTTGGTCAGAGAAATTCGAGACACATACCATCCCACATTGAATTCCACATGGGCATCAAAGAGAGCAACTACCGGTGCTGTGGCTACTCTCCATCCACTAACTCGAGATCGAATCAGCCCCTCTTGTTTGCTGTGTCGAACAACCTTGATGAAACCAGGCTTATGGGCATTCACTTCATCAACATACTTCTTTAGTTTCTCCTTGAGTTCTTCTGTGGAAAGGAAAGAATTAGATGTTAACAAGAAGCATCTGCTCGACAAGATATAAAAACCTGTTCTTTCAGCAAAACAGGAGTCTTCACACATGGAAATACTCCCTTTTGATTTAACTACTAAGAATTCTCAAATAATCAAGTCTAAAAGGAGGCAAACAAAAAGCAGGACTATAAATTATACAGTAATAAAAAATTCCAAGTGTAACTATTTAGYCTACATGACTGACATCAGAATCCTACCACTGTTTAACAATAACATGCCACAAAATAAAGCACTCAGTCATGAAGTACCATAGCTACATAAGTGCATATTATGTTACTGTAGCAACAAACAAGATAACTATCTTATATTTCCAGAAAAATATGCCCAAGTATTGTTCATGAACTTTCTTTACCAGTATTTCAAGAAAAAAAGTAAAAATAAAACAAATTATTTATCCTTTTTCCATTTTTCTTTCTAAACTTCAACAACTCTTTTCTATCTCCACTAAAAAGTTCCATGACTTCTGCTCTTTCCTCAGGAGAACAAAGACCAGTAAAAGAACTGGAGGAGAATAATTCCTAATTAAAATATGATAACTTTTTAATCGACAGCTATCATATCTCTGGTTTAAAGACCGTTGTATGAGAAAATCCAATAGATAGAGTTGAAATATGCTGTTCACTATTATTATTAATTGAAAACACCATTCACTACTATTCCTTATTAGCACTGCTATGTTCTATTTATGTTATGGTACCACTCAGAATTCACTTGGTGTTATTAAGTTCCCTTTTTTCCAAATCTCTCCACAAATCCAGAAATGTCTTTGCTGTGATGCAGAGTAATGCTCCTGTAGTTACGATGCTAAACTGGATATCATCAAATCTGCATTAAAAAGCTCAATGCTGCCTAGCCCTTTCTGTGAAATCTTGAGCAAGCCACTTAACTTCTCCACAATCAATTCCTCATCTGCAAATGGGATCATCACACTTATTTCTTCTTTTCAGTCTATTTAGACTTCAAACTCTAGAGAACAGCAGTTTCCTCTTTCTCTGCATTTGGCCAGTACCTACAGCCCTGGGGCACTGAGCTGAGGGGAGGTTGCATCAGCCRAGGGATGGCACCAGAGTCCAGCAGAGGAAGAAGTAGCACCCCGTAGACAGCAGTGTGGGAGGGAGTACAACTTCTGTCATGTTGGCTGGCCCAAATCGCTTCCCGATATAAAATACGAGAGGGTTTTTCTTTGAAACCCAACCAATGAGACTTTCTCTTCTATTGTTTTGCTGGCATTAGCGGTGCAATCTGCTCCTAGCTACATGGCAGGGGGTCATTTCTGCATTGAGCCCAGGTAGATTCTCAACATGACAAGCCAACCACTCTGGGAACTGGTTGCCTCAAACAGATCTAGACAACATGGACGCTACAATGGTTAATGCAACAGAAAATTAAAAGCAAGCACACTTTATTAGCCACATTAAATGTTCACCCCTGGAAAGGAGGCGGATGTGTCCTCCCTTAGGCTGACAAAGAGGAACAGAGCTGTGTCATAAGGGGTCCTCTAACCTAAAGACTGTTACAGCCCATAAGACCTTAGTGGATCTACTTCTCTGAGGATATAGAAGAAAGGACAACACGGTCAAGTACAAAGACTCCTTAAATTCACCCCTCCTTGTAAAGACTCTCAGATAGCCACCAGGCATGATGCTCTTGCAGCTGGTTCCACTGGCATTGCAGGACTGTGCATGCCCCATACCTTTGCGTAAACGAACTCTCCGCATGGAAGCGAGAGAATACCAAATAAAAGTTCTGACACTTACAGTTTTTCATAAAGAACAAAATTAAAAGGAAATTATCTGATGACCATGTCCATCACAGTACTTAAACTGCAGCTATATTTTAGGAATGGACTCAATATATTCCCAGAATTTTCCACATTATATTGCCAGTATCTATTCAAATTGTTTATCTATGACTGCATCACCTTGAATAAACAATATGAGGCATTAACACACATAGCATAGAGCACTATTCTACTTTGTATTAGATTTGCTGCATATTGATSAATACACTTTTTTTTCATTATAAAGTCAAAAGATCATATTCAGGTTTTCTATCATGCTTGTGCAAAGCCACATGTTCTTATTGTTCATCCCCTAACACACAGAGATTTGTAGCAAGCAGAAAACCATCAAACCAACCACTAGCTAATAGCACTTTAAATTCAAAAGAAGGCATTTATGTCACTGAAATTGTGCCCATCTAAAAATAGTGTAAAACAGTCCTCTATTCCCAAAATGTAACATTGTGGAGGGTGAATATCAAAACATGAAGATCAAAGCTTTGCTATCGGTGTAAGTGGCTGTTCATACTTTGCAATACCAGGAAGCTTGATTTGCCACAACAATGCAGCATCACCACTGAGTATAAAATATATAAAATGAAGACAGGCTCTAATCAAGGACTTGAAAATCAGTACCCTTGATAAAGTCACTGGTCTCTCAATCACCTTAATTTTTAGCAAGTGGGCATATACTTTTCCTAATGTGGACTGACTTTATAAGCTTGAGTAAACACAAAATCTTTTTCATAGCTAGGTGTAGTATGGAAATAGGTGGAAATGGAACAGAACCCAAATCTTGGCTTGCCACTGGCATGACTTCAGCTGCACATTACAGCTGTGACATTTACTAGGCAGTTCACACTTCGAATTTTATGGTTACACTGCAGCTTTTTGCAAATGAAGTGAATGGCCTGAGAGAGTCTCAGGGGAACCTTGGAAGCTTACCCATCCTCAGTCAGTATGGAGGAATCCTTCCCTGGACTTCAGTATCAGCCTCAGGAGGTGGAGAAAAGTGCTGCATTTTACCTTATGTTCAATACTGGCCCACAAGCAGTGACTTACYCTGTAGCATGTCCACAGGAGACAACGCAATATTTTGTAGTCAGGCATTTTCCGGCCTTTGTTATTTAAAACAGATTAGCCTTGCTTTGCAAAGGCAGAGTGCTGAGCAGAGCATTACGTGCATCCTTTGTCTTACAAAACCTATTGGGCAGACTCTCCCAGAAGAAAAGGTAAGTCTACTAAAAGAATGTATCATTTTCACTCAGCCACAGGACACAGCACACATGCAAATGACGTTAAAAAAGTCACTATTTTGGGAAGAACATTAAAGACGCCCTAGCAGGATACTTAAGTCAGTTTTTTTCATGCATTCCASGTTTTCCTGAGTTTTACATGAGAAATCTGAGTTCAATTGTCTTTGACAGTTTTAGAGCGCCCTGCCCAACTGGACTGAACGATGAGACTCTCCCCCTAGAAGTGACCATACACTTTGAGATGGCACTGATAGTCTTCAGCAATATATTTTTAACCCATGCTCTGTTTTTTTCCTCTTCAGATATGCTGCCTGAATAATAAACAGTCTTTTTCATTAATTATTGTGCTTCACTGCTTTATGCCACCATAGGGAGAAGAAAGGGAATGAGCAAATGTGTCATCTTTGGTACACTGTTGATTCGGTTTCTAATTATGGAAACAAACAGGCTTATAAAGATAGATGTGTTTGCCTTTCAGCACAGAATCTCTCAAATAAGGACTCAATTTGACTAAGCTGAATGCATATCTGCAATTGTAGAGAAAGAGCAGCCATATATGGAATGGGAAAATGGTGCTGATCTGGTGCATGGAAATGTTGCACTCTACCACCTGTCTCTACGTGGTACAGATGTCKGCAAAGCACAGCACAACTCTCCTCATAAAAGTGAAAAACATAATTAATGTGCATTGTTTATGTTTAATAAATGTGCCATATTTATGTTTAATAAATAAGTTGGGYGGSAGTGTTGATCTGCCTGAGGGTRGGAAGGCTCTGCAGAGGGATCTGGACAGGCTGGATCGATGGGCYGAGGCCAATTGYATGAGGTTCAACAAGGCCAAGTGCCGGGTCCTGCCCTTGGGTCACAACAACCCCAGGCAAAGCTACAGGCTTGGGGAAGAGTGGCTGGAAAGCTGCCTGGCGGAAAAGGACCTGGGGGTGCTGGTCGACAGCCGGCTGAACRTGAGCCGGCAGTGTGCCCAGGTGGCCAAGAAGGCCAACGGCATCCTGGCCTGTGTCAGGAATAGTCCCAGCTCAGCGGAGCAATCTGGACCACAGTCCTGCCTCCTCTTCAAATGCTGGAAGGTTGTGGCAGGAAAAGATTTCTCACATATACCCTAGGGAGTTTCTCAGAAGGAAAATCATCTCCAGATCATGCTCTTCACCCAGTTGTATGCAAGTGGCCTACGTTTTGTACGACTCTACCCTCCCTAAACTGGGAAGTTATCAGGCTAGATGCTCAATGATGTAAGATGCCCTAGCCCTGTGGGACTCCAGTGCCCTACAGCACCTGTGGATCTGTCCCCAGCCTTCAAATTCTAAAGTTATTGATACAGTGTTGACATAAATAATAAATTACTGCCTCACATGCACAGAGAAGTAGCTTAAAGAATAGTCAATTAAGCCTCACTTTCAATAACTTTCCTGCTTTAATGCACTCCCATTCTCAGTGCTTAAATGAGTCCTCATGTCTCTCAGAACAATTACATTTGTAAAGTCTGACACTCATGCTTTGCTGAGACAGATGCATTTTACTGACATTTTAAAACTCTTCTTCTTAGCTGTGTTTGCCAACAGAGCTAAAATAATAAATAAATAAATAAAAGCTCTCTCATAACTTTATGCATTTTCTAAAGCCTAACAGTCCCTGTTGACTTCAGTGTAGCAGAATACACACTGGATATTATTGCGATCTCTGCCAGCCTTGTGCTTTTACCTTTAAGAAAAAATTTATCTCCATGTCAAAGGCCCGGGAATTACCATGTCCCTCTTTAACCTTAGCACTTGGCATAAACATGGCTTCTTTTACTGTGAAGGGAAAGAAATTATTCTTCAATACAGAATGGGGTTTAACATAACAATTGTCCTCCCTGTGCCAGAAATTGTGGATTGACACATATATGAAAGGGGCAAAATCCTGCCAATTCATTATYTTTATGCTCTAGCTTTGTGTGTTCAGCAAGCTGCCTGGAAGGCACACTCTGGTCCCCAGGTAAAGAACCATGTTGGATATTTTCTTGGATCATAAAGGACCCTTTTAAAGGCAAATCATTACAGCAGCTGCAGGAATACAGCAGAGCTACTGCCTGTCTCAGACCCAAGAGCSCAGTGGTCAGTTTGCTCCTGGCAGGGATCCCAGGGCCTTCCTGAGCGCCCYGTGCAGTAGGTCAGAATGGGATCCACTGCCTTGCACCAAGGCAAACAGCCAGCTGGCCGGGCACAAGAAGTCAGTACACCGTGAGAGCTGCTGCCATACTAGGAGCATCTCATCAGGTACATCTTGCATGAAGCAAGTAAATTGGCAAAAAGACAGAATTGGCACAAACCAATTAATTTTAAACCAAGACTTTTCCATCTTCTTTATCTGATYATTTGTGGCCCAAAGTCTTAGGAACAGGAAGAGCTGCTTTTCCACTATTCCAATAACGATTTCATAGCCTTTAGAAAAACAGAATGTATTAACATAGCTAACTTWCTTTCTGGCAAATAAAGAAAGCCTGTTATACCAGGTTTGCTGCAAAAAAAACCAACCCCCTTCCCTCTCAGTCACTCTGTAGGCATACAACCTGAATTCACGTAATAACCTGAATTCATGGCAGCAGCTAGGCATGTAAGAAAAACTGTTTGCTGCACTTTATCTAATAGGCTTGTACATTGGATTATTTCACTTATTTCGTATGCAGCTCTGTGCTTCATAATTTTTATTTTCCTTTCCTCTGGCCCCTTATCTTTCATGCTCAAGTGATCACCTCTCATCTCTGTAGCAGAAGCAGATAATTCCAAATGGAAAATATTTATAACCAGATAGAGGCATGTCATTTGTAATGCACGAGTATATAGAATGTTTGCAACAGAGGGCAACAATGCACAAACAGATAACGAGGGCCTGCTGTGCAAACGTATTTAATAACCTCATGTCATCTGGTAATAGATAAACCAACCAAGGGAAATTACCAATGTGATGCAAGGAATCGATTTGGACAGACCTCAAAAAACAAAAAAGCASTATAGTCTTTTTCCTCCATTACTACACCTAACTTGTATTGTTGACAGAGATGCATAATCTAATCTCAGAAGTTCAGGMTATCCACATGTAAAGCGAGATAGCGTAATGAACTTTCACAGTCACAACCTTTGCATTCAGCAATCCAAAGTCTCAGCTGCTGTTAAACCTCCCCAGGTTTATGAAGATAAATAAGGCCTACAACAATTCACTCCAGCTCACACCTCAGACTACAAGCCAAGGATTTCTTTAGTCTAGCACATGAACAGCATCCTCCTCCCACAATAAAGGCAGAAAAAATATACATTTCCCCTCTCAGCCCCTACACACAGACACACTTTCAATTGCCCAGGAGAATCTAGTACAGAGGAGTGGGAAGCACACATTGCTTTCAAAGGGTTTGATGGGGGCTGCTTTGATCTGTTCTCAAGTCCTCTCACAAACATCATGTCTACGCATGGAAAGAGCTTAGGTGGACACTTCACTGAATCCTCTTGCTGGTTGTAAGGTCCTGGGAATCTGAMAGGACGAGAACCACGTACCAGCAAACAACTCCATTTCAAAACAGTAATCAGTAAACTAGCACACCTCCCAACACAAACCAGGCTTTGCAGAAGAGACCTGCGCCAGCAGCTATTCCTTGAGTGATATAACAGACACAAACACTACTTGCGTTCACTTTGGGTTTTTTTCTAAATGATGCATAGTTCCAATCCCAGCCATGAAAGTGGGATACCACTCTCCAGATCATTAAGTCTTACCTAGAAATATTGCTGCATCTTAATAAACCCCAATAATATGGGAGGAATAATAGAAATCATCTTTTGGAAACTGTGGCAGCTGAACACCATGTTATGGAGGAGGGGGATACTGGAGAAAGAGATAGTATATCTGTTATTTTTTGTTAGTACTATTCTCTTGTAGTGATGTCTTTATAATRAGGGCTGTAAATCCCTTTTATTTCCCTTATATTATTTATTGAGTACTGTCCAAAGAGAGTACTCAATTCCTGTCCTAAGGTACATCCTGTCTTAAGTATCACYGAGCGCCCATTCTATCAGCAGAGTGTCTCGCAACACTTTGCAAGACAGACCGATAAACTGAGATGCCAGATGAACCTGCAAGGTCACACCAGAAGTTGCAGCAGGGGAGGAATAGAACMTGGGTTTCCCAAATCCCAGGGCAGCACATTAACACTGCATGATTTCCCTGAGGCTGTCATTCTGCAGTTTGAGCCATGGCCCATATGGAGCCCAGAGAACTCTGTGCAGATGCAAGAGCTCATCCACAACACTTGGTCAGGATTAAGAGGCAGCTGATATCCGGAGCTCTTGTTAATGTCAACAGAAATGCATCGCAACAAAGGAATTAAACACGGCCCTTCCATTCCCCCATCAATGGGAGAGACTCACATGCTTACCTCTAAGTACAGAGTAGAGCTTACTAAAGGTTAAGTGTTAACATCAAGAGAGGAAAAGAAAATAAATCTGCTCTCAGGTGAACATTCCTTCCAGCTCTTTAATGAATTTAAGTGTATGCGGCAAGGCAGGACTAATAAAAAAAGCACAAAGCATCTTTTCTTAGATTATAAAATTCCCRAATTAGAAAGTTCACAGCTGACAATAAAAGCCAGTTGGGCGTGTGTGTGCTTATACCACCAAACATGCAAACACAAGCTAAAAGTAGAACGGGGACTTTCCAAACACTGCCAATAGTTACCAACTGCCATACAAACAAGAAAGCAAGGGTACGGAGGCTGCTACATATCTCTTCATGGCAATACCTGTTTAAATCTTAAAAATATCTTTAAGCACAGACCTGTAATTACATAATCTTAATTGTTCCATTCAATTTACTGATTGCTGGATGCTTGAATTAATCTCAGCAGGAACACTGTTCCACCCTGGTTTACTGTATATGACTGCTTCCCATTTAGGGACTGTTACTGGATATATTATCGCTACAATAATATGACCACAACAATGGTTAAACCTGGTCAGGAACAAGCACTATGACTGAAATCAGATATTCCTATYACATCTGATGCAAGAATGACTTTTGAAGTTTATTTGGATACAATAATTTTAGAAAGGGGCCATAAAGTGAGAAGTACACAAGCACCAAGATCATGCATTAGAGGTGACACAGTGAATACAATACACTGCTGAAATAACCACTGCTAAAATTCTGAGTTCATAATTTCATTTCTTAGTGTTCCTGGATTCATTTCTAAAATGACCTTTAAACGTTAAAGAGGAGTGCCTGAGAAATGCATTCTATTCCCAGCCGGATAGCAGCTGTTTCCAGTAATCTAAGTGGCTTTTTTTTTTCTTTCAATATACAGTATTTAATTCTAATCTATTTCTTGGACGTGTATGGAACAGAAAAATCACTACTCAGAAAAAGAAACTAAATGCCTGAACAGAGCCAGAGCAGACTGCATAAATCTAGAAAAATACAATCTGAAGAGCACATTAGAAATACTCTGTACTTCTATAACCATAAGACGCAGCAAGCCGCGTGCTGTACTGTAAACTTGATAAATAATCATGACTCCAAGAAACAGCATGGCAGTTCATGTAATGATAACAGATTCATAGGGAAAAGGAAACTGACAATTAAAACACAATAGTCCAAGTGTAACTACTTTATTTCTGGAGTGGATTCACAGGAAATCAGTCACATAAGTTGCATTTAAAATGGAACATGCAAATATGCTGTTAGAAATGTATGGAACAAAGCTGCTTATATTTGTCTCTGGATGAAATCTCTCTCTCTAGCAGCAAGGAAGTTGCGAACAGGACTACAAAAGGAAGATGAAACAGGAAGTAATCACAGAATATTTCTGGTTAGAAGGGACCTCTGCAATCAAGCCCTGACTCAAAGCAGGTCCAATTAAACACTATTAAATATATCATTCAGTATTAAAGTTATTTAAAAGAATGCCAGAGAGCATTAAAAGATGGGGTTTGGGTTTGTTTTTAATAAATGGGACTTAGTCTTGCATGCCACATTGGTTTTTATTAAAATCTTACTTTATAACAGAAATTAGAATCCATCTTTATACCCATTGCATAGAATTACTTCCCTGGGAGCAAAACAGTAGCTAGCATGCACCAAACCTGATGATACTGTGAGAGCATCCTTGAGAGTCAGGAAAGCAGTAACATTATTTCTCCTTTTGAGATCTCACTCTACAAATCAAACTGCAGTTAAGAAAAGAAAAAAACCCCAACCTTCTGTGGTCCCTTTTTTTTAACCGGGTCCAAATGTAGAGTTGCCAGCTCTTCCTTTGAATGAATGACTCTTACTCTACCAGACAACTCTTACACATCAGATGCAAAATGTTCTGTCCACATTCCAGGTCAGAAAGATTGATATCTTGACTACCTGTGATCATGTTGTGGGATCTGCTACTATCTTCTCCTTTCAAAGGTGGACTGCCACTTGCAGAARAATGCAATTCATCACAGCAATAGCAATACAGCACCCAGTACACCAAGAAGAAATACAGCCTGTCTGGGCAGGAGGGCTCTTTYTGACAGATGGGATTAGCTCCCAAAAAGGACTTGTTTTTAAATCAGCAGAGCTGCATTCATACAAGATGTTTCTGTCAACAGACAGAAGAAAAAAAAAAAAGGCAAATTATACCAATATGAGCAATTTTTGTTCATTATTCTAATGGCTAATATGTTACTGGCAATGCAAACAAGACTAGATCAGATAATACCACTTGCAAGTAAAAATTTTACAGGCTGAAATACTGGTATCACTGAAGTCAATGAGAACTTTTCAGAAAAAAAAGCTATATGGCCAGGCCCCAAATGCAACATCACACATGACAGCAAGTGCAAGTTACAATTAGCCCTTGTAAAAGCCAGCTTTCACATGCCCTTGTATTATACCATATAGTCTTAAAAAATTCTGACGAACACAAGGTATTACATCACACATCCATCAGAGTGCTAACTYGGCATAAAAAGAAGGAGCAGGACCTACCCCATCACCTACCAAGCAAGCAAAGAGCCTTCAGTGTGAACTTCCACTACAATCCTAGGAGGAATGTCACCTCACAGACCACTGCCAAGTTCATTTGGGACAACCTGGTAGGTATCTACTGTACTGTTTAAGTCATGGGTTTTAATTCACAGCATTTGAATAACTTGGAAGTTACAACTTCTCCTTTTTGAAACTTCTTAAAAATAAGGACAAAATCCAAATAGTTTTACTCCTGTAAAGCACCCATTCAAATCAGAAATAATTTGGTTTGAATACCATAAAAGCTGCAGGATTTGTTTCTATCTAAAGATAGAAACTGGTTTTTTGGAAGAATCCACTATGTACATTTTCAAATTAAAGCAACAAATTCTGGCTTGCTTCCTTCCCAGCATATTTGATTACTCCTTAGAAGTAACACAGTGCTGGGACTGTGCCATTTGGTAGCTGTGGAAAACCTCTAAATCCAGCATATATGATCTCCAAGTAAAGGACGGCTTATCATAATAGTGTATCATCCACTGCTTCCTAAAAATCCCAAACTCCAAGTATTAAAAGAACACAATAATATACAATTTGTATCTTTAGATGAAATGTATCAGCATGCAACAAATTATTTGGAGCACTGCATCAGCTACTATAGAAAATTTCTCCGTAGGCATCTAATCACAATCTATCCATTAGTTTTAAAGAAACGTTTGGGGTATAATTGTTTTATTACAATTCATATCCTGCCTTTTTGCCTCAGAAACACGTGAGGGACAGTAGCAGCAACCCTTAAGTTTTCCGAAAAAAAGGCGAGGCATTAAAAATAAGCCAGGTGGTAACTTGAAACTAAAATTCATAATATCTTTTCAATTCACAATACAGGAACAGCATTGTTAATAGTATCCTACTGCAGTCCAGGAAAGATTTGGTYAAATCCTGCTTAATTGGGAGCATGTTATTTTAAAACTAAAGTATGTTAATCTGGCTATTAGTGTGCCTCCCAGCAGGGTGGAAGCCTTGCTTGCATAAAACGTGCACATAGAGGAACACACACCAGCCTTACCTTTCCTGCTCCCCAGAAACAACCGRCAGTAGTGTCAACATTTTTTGACATTATAAGCAGTAAAAGCGTCTTTTCACTGTGCTGAGATATGACAGAATTCCACCGACTCCAGCATTCCTTCCTGGAATTACACCTGAGCGAGCAGCTGGAGGCTCAGGTGTGTTTCGGCTTTACCCTGCAGATGGCTGGAACTACCAGGGAAGGACAGTACCTGCCCCAGRCTACAGGAAGCAGTCTGGGCTACCAGTTCAAGTTCTCGTCTTGTCAGCAAAAGCAGAGCTGGCTGGCGCCAGCTGAGAAACACACGACGAAACGCACGTCACTTCTGGACCTGCTGCTTGGGATTCAGCAGGTAGCAGTCCTCTCGCTGAATCGGTCATGCATCAACACCCAACACTGCTGAGCGTAGCAGCTCGTGAGATGCTAAGGATAACGGTCACAGAAAATGGACTGAAATCAAAAGCACAAACTGGGCACTGAAATGACTTAGATCTTGGGAGATCCCACTAAAGAAAATTTCCATAGGTGAAGACAATGCCTAAATTTAACAAAAACGTTTAAATAGCTTCTAACTTATTTTTTTTTCATTGAGTATTAGGCAAACAAGAGTCCAGGAGAATATTCTTGAATTACAGTTTCTCTGACAAATATTTAGATATATTACAACAGGTTTGTTCAGTGTTTCTGTTCTGGTAAAGATTACATTAATTTTAGTTTGCTTCCCTTCTCATTATTTTTCATCATTTAATTTAGCTCTTCAAAATTTACCTTCTAAAGCAATGCTTTAACACCTGTGGTCAAAGCAGAGAGACTCTTGGGACCCATCAGCCACTGCCCAGTAAGGACAACTCAGCATGTGTCAAACCTACTGTTCCTGTAGAAAATTACGCACACAGGCATTTGTATCCAGGCCCTCCCCAAGAGTACTTTTCAGATAGCTTCATTTTCTCAATAAATGCAGCAAATTTAAATGACTTCATAACGAGCTCCCAGCATAATTTTTACTGACATTATTATTTCTTATACACATTATAATTCTGAATCCTGAAATTTATATAAAATATTGCTTGGGAATTTTAAGGTCTTTTCCAGGAGATCTTTTTACGAAGGACTGTTAGCAGTAAGTACTGTCTGTATCTCACTTAGCTAGCCGTGATGTGGTCTGTAGCACCATAAACCTACCAGCCTCCATTTATTATAGAGATTCAAAGGCTTGAAACTATCACCTGCTATCCAAGTCTTCCAGTACACTGTTTGACCTTTCACTGTGAATAATGATTTTGCATAGATACAGGCTAACTTCCTTGGACTGGATTTTGATTTGCAATGATTTGCAATCTGATTTGCAATATATCCACATTTTTCAGAATAGTTACTGTCTGACTTCTCAGATTTAAACCTTTTAGCATCTTCAGAAGAATGCTTCTCGCACAGCTAAATTTCATAAYGAAATTCTATTATTGAATTCTCTCCAACTACGGGCATTAAATTTCTACCTTGTCTTCATACTGCAATATGTTGTATTGAAAACCACTTGACGACTTCAGATTGGGTAATGAYCTCATTTTCCTATATGGCATTCAACTTAGTTAACCTTAGAGAGTTATTATACAGCTATATTCTTATTATTATGTCACAGGAGGAGATTGCTCCAGAAGGTAGTAAACTCAGAGTTATAATTAATATCCAAATCTTTAAAATCCTGAGCAACATTTATTCCATAGAAATTTTGGTCACCTTTCCAAAGCTCAAAGCGCCTCAGACATGGGTGTCTCAGAAAGCTGAATAGCGAAAAGTAACTCAAGGCATGTGACTCTTCCATCTTCAAGGGCCTCRCATCACCCCCGCTTTCTAAGTCTGCCCTGATATGAGAAGTTACAAATGTGTAAATTGTACTCTACATAGCAAACGTGGCCTATGTTGGAAAGAGTTAAGCAGCCTAAACAAACTGCAAGTTAACATAAAACTTCTGTGATGTTTTGAGAGTCAGACTAATAAATGTTTATGAACGTCACCACAGCCAGCCAGACTGATGCATTTTCCCAAGTTCTCACTCTCTGTCACCAACGCTTGAGATTAAAATTATAGCCACCATACCACAGTGGGAGAAGGCAGGATAGATCAAAATAGCGTGGACATTTTGGACTCCGCCTTGATCCCAAGTCTGTCACCTCATCCATGACAYGAACCAGCAGATTACATTTCATCTGACCAAACCAAAGGAAAGTGTGGCCTTGATGTTCACTGCCCTACTAGCACTGGCTAGCTGCTACTTCAATCTATAAAGCACAAAAAAAGTCTATGTAACACCACATCTGCTTACTAAAGTTGGGGTATAATTACACCTCATTTATTGTCATGCAAATCTTTGCCATTAGATAGCAAAGTGGCCCAGCTTTATACAGTCCTTGACCACTTGCATTCTGCACATTTCCACTGAAGAACTTTATACGTTCATCAGAAGAGCTATTTGCAAAGCTGTTGTCAAAGGAACTGGCAGGGTTTGCTACCAGAGCTACATTTGCAGCTCACATGAAGAACGGGAACCTGAACCACATGCTGCAATTCCAATTAGGGAACTCAAACGAGGAAAATAAACTCCAGTAAATGTCATAAACATAGAAAGACAAAATGCTTGAAGAGGTAAACAAGAAGTGGTCACAGTTCAAATACTGCAAGCCGGAGACTAGTCAATGTTCCTGCCTTTCAGCACAGACAAATCAGGGTGATTAAAACAATTAAAACACAGAGACCTAGTAGGTTTTATAACATCTCTTTTAAAAATTTGGCATTAGACCATCCAGAAGAACAAAAAAACCCAAACCTACTACACAGCAAAAGCAAATAACCTTCTRAAACCCAAGACAACCATCAACTTGCAAGAAGTTACTCTCAGTCTTTTTGCTAAGCTGCACGTGAAAACTTATGTCAGACTTCCTTTTTTTATTTGCTATGTGAGTGAATCTTCTCCATAGCTAAAAAGTAAACACTGTGGGTGTTAATTGGAAGTATTTGTGAAAACTGGTTAAAACTGCTGTGCTGCGATCATGCTTCAGAACAGGTTTTTTGCATCAAATCCTAATAAAGATTTGTTTGTCTTGCAGATGCTTTGTTTAATCTCTTCAGGTAGATAAACAAAGAACATATCAGTCGTACCTTAACAAAGACAGGGAGTGGCAACTCTCTTCTAATCAAAGGACTTTCTTTATAGTTAAATCTAAAGCTATTAATTAGGGAGCTTGGTACGAGTTATCCCCAGATACATACAACTCTTAAACAAAGGGGTGTCAAGCTAAGCATTGGGAAAGCATATTCTTGGGGAAGACAGGCACGCAACACCACTTTTGGAAAGGTATTGCTGCATGCCAGAAGCCGCATGAGTAGGTTGGTTACAGTCTGGAAACAAGCTGTTGCTACCTTGTGATCAGCCACCTCRAAGATAGCTGGCAGGTTCTGAAATACTCCACTGATGTAAACTTTTGCTCCTCATTTCAAAACAAATCTGCTTCGTGTATCCTTCCAATACCAACCCATGCTTCCATGTGATCCTTCCCTACTGAACTAGTCTTCCCTGTCCTTTTGCTCTCATCAAGACTACCTTTCCCTAATGATGTGAAATGGACCCGATATTTGATACATACTAGCACTCACAAACCCCTCTGAAATTAGCTGGCATCAAACCTGTGTAAAATTTATGAGAAGTTGGATGAGCTACGTCTCCGTTTCCTCTTGTCCGYATCTACACGTAATGTCTATACTCATCAAAAATTCCTTATTTTTCTCCACCCTTCTGCTACTTTTGTTTTGGAATTCATTGATCTCTTTGGTTTGATTTACAGYGTACTGAACAAAATCAGCAGCAGGACCAGCGCATGCCTCTTAAAGGTTCTTCACTATTCTCTTCACTAAAATCCAGTCATTTCCTTCTCTTAATCAACACTTTGTATTTCACTACAACATGACCAATCATCATTAAAACCTCCTTGTTTGAAAGCCTAAAATATCCACTAGCAGAGTATTATCAAGTGTACAAGATTGGGGTTTACCATTCAGGAAGTAAAGACCCTGTCCTATAAGGACAGGACACCATGGCATCCAAGGACACAGCTACGCTGTGCATTTCACAGCGCACACAGCCACCTGAGCTAGCACTGACGAACTGCTACGTCTGCATATGGAGCGCTGTGCAGATGTACCCCCTCCAGGTCTGGAAGCAGCTTGACTGATTTACTTGCAAGACTGAGCCTACAGTACAGGATTTGGAGGAGAGTTTCTAGATGTTTAAGGTGGCAATGACAAAGAAATGGTCTTTCCAGTATAACAGAACGGTAACATTTGTAATAGCAGTAGTTCACAGGTAAGTCCACCCTACAGGTTTTGACTGCATTTCCCTTGGAAGATTGTACTCCAGCCAGACATGTGTTAGAGCTCTGGCAGAGAGCTCCGTAATGCCAGAGGAAAGGACCTGTCAGCTACGGTCTTCCACCTGGAATGCTGAACAAATATTTAGCTATCCTGGACCCAGGCCATGCAGCATACCTTACAGATAAAGGCTGAGACCTTACATCCACTTCAACTTGTTAAAAGCAGCTCATGCAGAGCACGGGATGGGCTGCCACGTACAGTATAACAGAGCTCTGTGGCTGAGGAAACATGCTGCAGCACTGAGTCAGTGGCAGTTCCCTCAGACGCCAGCCCTACCTATCTGACACCACAGCTGCCCAGCCACGGCGTGACTGACGGCGCCCGTGCCTGCGGCTGGGCACACCCTGCAGGCTGCCTCTACCTACCCACACCCCGGGCATGGCATAAAACCACCTGAGCTGGTTCACACACAGCTATCTCAGGTCCATTCCCTTTACAAGTGCAGTGTCATTTTAATTTTTCATGCCAATATGCCATTCTTAAAATACTACTAACCATTCCCTTTGAATCTGTATTTTTAATAACAACAACATTTTAGTCATATGAGACATTGCTCTGAAGCTCTATCCTTTTAATTGTTGAAGGGAAGGCACTTTTACAACTCTTTAGCATCTGGCCATCAGAAATACTTCCGTGAATTGAGATGRCAAGAGCAGCTTCGGCGTACTATCCAGTGTCTTAATTAAGTGAGGCTCAGCTGGGCTCATAGATCAAAAGARGTTATGTCCACATGCAAAAATGCAGTCAGATTTTTTTATGTTTTAACTTTGTACTTCTGGCTTAAATTTCCAGTCACTTTAAATCTTTTTTACTAGTGTTAGAAAGATATTAATGATGTTGGAGATTTTGAAAACCTAACTGGACGTTGCCTTGGGCAACTTGCTCTAGCTGACTCAGCTTCGAGCAGGGGGGTGGGACTAGTTATCTTCAGAGGTTGCTTCCTACCTCAGCCATCCTGTGACTCTGTGATAGAGTTCACATCTGCGTTGGAGAGAATGCATTGATTTCTTTTGATGCACAGCTATCTTCTGATAACATAAACAAGCAGCCATAGAACAAATGACAACATTGAGTAGAAGGTCTGAGAGCAATACAGGAATTGGGATGCGTATGATTTAGACCTTGAACACTTCTGTGAGCTAGCAACATCCAGTCATAATGTCATCAAACCCGATTTTAATAATAACGTATTTTCAATTTCATAGATAAAGTAAAATCTTGCCAAGAAACTAAGTGCATGTTTCTGAAGTTGTAGGGTCAAGGTTTTAAAAACAGATACCTGAAGCTTGACTCCTAAGCCCATGTTTAGGTGAGTGAATACAAGTTTTCTGATTTTCATAGATCTGCACAGAGAGTGAACGCTACAGCATTCAGCTGAATGAACAAGTTCACCAGTAGTGAGATAATGGGAGTGAGTCTGTTTCACGAATGTTTATGCAACTCTGCCTATCAGCGACTAAGTAAAATTATACAACCCCTCCCACTTTAAAACTATATAGGTCAGTTAATAAATACAAACCAAGTTGAAGTTGTTCTGTGTCACAAGTCTTCCAACAGCAACAGTTTGCTAAAGAAATTGACCTTTGCAATTACTTGTTCACAGATGGTAAATGAGAAAGGATTAATGCAAAGGAGTATGGTGGTCTTATGCACCATAGGCTATTATGCAAAAAACAAGCTGTGAACCCTTTTACGTATATTCCCCACGTACAAGTCAAATGGATCGCAAAGCCTGCCTGATGGTTTTTCTTTCATATGCAGTGATGTCTGTTTAAAAGCACATCTCAGAAAAATTTGGTAGTGTGGACACAGTCAATGTTTGCCAATTATTTTGAATATTACAACATGAGAGATACCAAAGATATCTCTAGTTCTGTCTATTGGCACAGCAACATTCACGGGACTGTTAAGGGCTTTCAGAGGATCTAATTCTTCTGTATTTGTCTAAGCCTCACAAAATTTTGAGGTCAGAAATTATTTATAGAAGAATAAAAATAAATCCACCAAATACAGAGAGAACTTTCTGCTACTGGTTGCAACTTTTCCACCCTCCCTTCAACAGGAAGAACAGTACCTGAGATATTTTTATGATGGTCAGAAACTGTAACAGCCTTGTTAGAATACGAAATCCCTGCCCTAAAAATCCACATGCTGACTAATCATTGAGTGTTTATAAACTGCACCTTAGAGCTCTTCTGTTTAAAGACCAAAAACAGTTTGACGAATAGAGAATCAAAGACTACAGCACTGAACAGAGTTTGAGAGACCATCTGGTCCTTCTTCTTGCCCCAACACAGAGGGAACTGTGTTTCAATTAATCCTGACAGAACCTTGCCTCATCTCTTTTTAGGTTTACTCAGCAAATATTGTCCCATGCTCTTTATAGATGAATGAAATGAAGCATACAGTAAAGACATATATTAACAGTACACATTAGTTTCTTGTCTGGCACAGTTGAAAATCACAATRCCCCAAACCTCCAGTGATTAATCTAGATATTTGCGTTTGAAATATAAAAATAACTTGCTTCACACTAACTACCCTGAAAGAACCATGAGCCATAAAACAAAARAACTGCCATAAAAGATCTAAAACTCTTTCTGCAACTCTCCACTGACAAGAATATTTCTTCCTCRTAAATCTGAGGACCGAGAGGAACTCTTAAGTAACATGCACTTTCGAACATTCATAAATATTAACATATTTCAGATGGAAAATTCATTGTAGCAACTTTGCTTTTAGAGTTGGTATTTCAGGATCACCCTTTGATGGAGAAATGGAATGACAAATAGCAGTATCTCCCATCGCCAAGCTGGAGGATCTTTTCTTGAACAGAAGTTCACTGGAAAATGCAGTATCCTCCCATGAGYAATACTGAATAGTCATACCAGCAGCCTGTGGGGGGATGATAGCTTTAACAATTTGGCAAGATGGATAGCTGGCTCTAAATAATACACAGTCATCAGTAACATTTAAAAAACCAGCTTTTATACAGAACACAGAAAAACTGTCTGAGTTTTCTCACTGCCAAGTCACTTGAACACAACCAAAAAAAAGCAAAGAACTAGTTCGAGAAAAAACCCTTCAACTACTAAACTGCAGGAGAAATACAGGAAAGGTGTTAAGATATAAAGCTATCCATTTCAATAAAAGGAGAAAAAAATTAATCTTTTAAGACTTAAAAGTTAAACCAGAAAAAAATCAAATATATCAAATCATACCACGGACATAACTGATTCAGGCAAAGGTATTTTACAGCCCTTAAAATAATCAAAATCTACTAAAATCAGCTGACTAAGAATAAAACTGATCTACCATCTCAGACAAAAAGTCTACAGCTGTTTTGTGATTTGCACTGATTTCCCTTTCAGATAAAAAATAATTTGGTTATTTCAATTATTCTCATTTATGTTAAAAGGAATAGGGTGACAAGAATCTATAACTTGTCTAATAAATATTGCAGGCAGTTGTCACAGTACTTACATTCCCTTGGATTTTTTTCATTTTTTTTTTCATGTGTATACTGAATCTGTGCTAAACCAGCACTGTGTTTATGGAAGCCAAGACATTGATGCTCCTATTCATGACTTATGGTACCATATGATGTAAATATTTTCATTGAATGTAATGGCATTAAGGAGRATGGGATCCATTATGAGTCTAACTGCTAAATAGCACCTTAACCAAGGAGTACCTCACTGTTTCCATGTGATATCTCACAAAATAATATAAATCACGCAATTAAATCAGGCTTACAATCTATTATAAACATACATAATTGGCTGTAAGCAATTAGTTAGGCTTTATGATTAGGGTGACACAGTGTTCAGTCCCTAATGAACAAAACAGGACAGTTAAGAGGGTTAGATACTTTTCAAAAGGGGACTGAATTTTAAGTGAGATTGTCTTGAGCGGWCTTGTTCCCATTTTTGCATCTGTGCCAGGAACAGCACAATAGCAAATGGGTTTACTGACAGAAATGCCAAATAAACACACTGAGGAGTCTGGAGCCTGACCGAGGGACAGACCTGAGCAAGCAGTGTAATTCCTCAAGCCTTCTTCAGACGAACTGTGATTTGGCATGCATTGGAAATAAGTGCGGCATTTATTTCCTAGGGAGAAAGAAAGGAATATCCTGCATGGCTGCAACAGCTACCTGTCATCACTCCTCCCTGCCCTGGGCAGGCTCACCTATTCCAAGCAGTGTGCGCAGCGTAGATCCATCCCCTAGCACTCCTGGTCCTCCTGCTCTGGAGGCATGTCCTGCGTAGTCCTGTGCACTTACTTCACTCACTAGGCAGTTCACCCAGAGAAACAATGGAAATTTTTGTCTCCTGGGGGAGATGAACAGTTGGAATCAGAATTGTATTGAAGTACACGTTGCAGAATATTTACAGAGAAATCTGACTAATTTTTTCCAAAAGAATACSAGACAGACCATAGGTGGTACCTCATACTACCAAAGAAACACAGCAGTGTTAGGCAGCTATGCAGGTACTCTCAGGATTAATGTACAGTACCTATAGTGGAATTTTAAGAAATGAAGAAGTGTCAGGCCAAGAATCTGTTCAACACTCCCTTCAAAACTGGCTATTTATTCTACACAATTTGTGTATTTCTCAGCTGTCACTAGTCAAGCCCTTTTTGGGATGCTACTGAGCCCTTGGGCTGAAGCTTATGTCAACAAGGGTTCTGCTGTTAACAGGATAATGCAGGCAGAGTTTGCCCCTCAATTTCAACARTATGTTTAAGCAAATTATCTAAAACTCACAAAGAATGCCCTTCCATTTCTAAAAGAATYCCTTAAAAAATAGTAACATATTTATTTTATACTTACTGATGTTTTTATGGGCCTTTTTTAGTCAGCACCTACTGAACAGATAACTGATTACACAGGTAACTACATGATACTGAAAGTGGTATCAAACTTTAAAAATATAGTACAAAACCAGAGAAAACACTTTTCCCCTATCACAGCCAGTTAYATAAATCACAGGAATTTCTACTGTAATGGGTACATATGGCACAGACAGAAATGCAGTTTTGACACTGATAGGAACCTTTAAAAATTGCCAGAATCAGAAATCCACTTAGTTCAAGTGGAGATGGGTAGGTAGGGGAAGTTAAGCCAGCAGAAAACTTGGCTCTGATAACCAAAGTAACCTGCTGTGGGTAGAAGTTTTTGAGCTGAAACTTATTTGAAATAAAAGCCATTTCCAGCATACAGATTTGTTAACTCAGGCTATATCTGGTATAAATTCAGTGATCATTCTTCTGGATTAAATGAATCACCCCCATTACTGCTCTAATCCAAGGAGGAAAGTCACCCAGAGTAGCAGCGTAGCAGAAGATAGTCCACCCAGAGAGCTTTGCATTTTTCAAGAAAATAMCCTATATGATCTCTGAACATACAACACTGTGCAGCACGATAAAAAATAATGCAATTTGTGGAATATGTTTTGTCATATATAAGGGCTAAGTCACAGTACATAATATCCGGTGTGAGAGAGATAAATCACACACTGCTGTTTTTCAGTGTGCTGTTTTTCAGTTTTGATAACTTTGAGAATCCAATCCCAGGAAGTCAAATGAACTATTGAACATACATCTTTTTTTACGGTTCTACTAAATAATTCCTCTACTTTCTTTCTTCCTGACCTAAAGTTGATTGAGCTATTGTGCAGTAATCCACAGTTGATTAAACTCAGTGTCGTGGTTTAAGCCCAGCCGGCAACTAAGCMCCACACAGCCGCTCGCTCACTCTCCCCCGTGGGATGGGGAAGAGAATCGGAAGGGTAAAAGTGAGAAAACTCGTGGGTTGAGATAAAGACAGTTTAATTGGGAAAGCAAAAGCCGCACACRCAAGCAAAGCAAAAYAAGGAATTCCTTCACTACTTCCCATGGGCAGGCAGGTGTTGAGCCATCTCCAGGAAAGCAGGGCTCCATCACGCGTAACGGTTACTTGGGAAGACAAGTGCCATCACCCCGAACGTCCCCCACTTCCTTCTTCTTCCCCCAGCTTTATGTGCTGAGCATGACATCAYATGGTATGGAATACCCCATTGGCCAGCTGGCCTAGCTGTCCCGGCTATGCTCCSTCCCAGCTTCTTGTGCACCTCACAGAGCATGTGARCTGAAAAGTCCTTGAGAAAGTAGACTACCTAGCAACAACTAAAAACATTAGTGTGTTATCAACATTCTTCTTAYACTAAATCCAAAACATAGCACTATACCAACTACTAGAAAGAAAATTAATTCCACCCCAGCCAAAACCAGGACACTCAGTTTGATATATTCTGATGCAACAGGCATATTTTTCTAGRGCACTTCCCATTATAAGGGAAGTTGATTAGACCCTTTTTTCCATTTTACTGTAACTAAGTCATCTCTCTCAGTGTTCCTAGTTTAGGGCCATAAAATGAAGGTTAGTTTAACACACCATTTTATTAACTCACCTCCCCTGAGGTTTTTCTTTTTAGATACTTTAAAAGACCCCTGACTTCCCAATTTTTGTGCCTTATTAAAAGAGTGCTAAAAAGAACAAATATTGGACATGGCTAACCTATGCTGAGCATGCAGGCAGAATTACGTATCTCTGACAGGGACTGAGGCTTAGTTTTGCATTCATCTTCCTGGTAGTCTCTGTAGGCCAGTCCCTCAGGCAGGAGCTCCAAGGAGCTGAAACTTCTGATAAGAACTGACAGGATCACAGAGGTTCCACTTACATCCATTTGGGAAGGCAATTCTTCTAATGATGAAGCATTTCTAATTTGAGGAGGTGGGATACGTGAGCTTCTATACTGACCTAACATCACTGAAGGATTGGATTTCTTTCATTTTGTGGTAACACTCTCTGGACTAGTTATACAACTTTACGGATAATATTTTTCTATGTCACAAGAATGAACCTACATCACACTGTAGAACGCAACCTATTAATGAAAAAGGAAGTCCCAGGAGGCAGTCAACACCTTTCAAGATCGGCCCTTAAACTAAAAACAAAACCCAAAAGCTTTAGACATTTGGCAAAGGTGTAGTGCTGACATAATCAAAGGGTAAAAAAGCTCTTTGTATAGAAAAAAAAAAGGTAAAACAAATCACAAAACTTTTTAAGTAAGGGAATATCCTCTTTTTTGCCCTTCCATTTTTAAGAATAATTTTCAGCTGAGAGCTTTTATGTGTCTAATCTTGTTCTTTAGATTTGATATCATGACTAGTTTAATCTTAGCATCATTTTGAGAAAGGCAGCACACCACAACTTAAAAAGAGCTGCTTGTGATGGAAGCTTGAACACTACAATTATTATAGTATTCTCACCTCAGGGACTACGAATGTACATCTGCAAACCCAACAGAAAATCCAATTCTAGAGTGTGCAGTAAAATGGTAATTTTGACTGCCTTAAACTGGATTTACTGATCTGTCTTCTGCTTAAGTGCTCATGCCTGCAAGACGCCTGAAGCTTTGTAGAGTATTCCAGGCTGTTGTAGGACCATCTGAGAGAGAAACACAGAATACTTCACACGCTCACAATGTATTTGCAAGGATATGAACTACCAATATTTCCYGCCATCAAACTCTTTCCAGAGCTTCTACTGGGGCATACAATAATAGAGCCACTTATTCAGATTTCATATGTGAAGTCAAGAGAAGAGTGGGTCCGTGAAAGTGTAGTCAGAGTTGYATAAAGTACTGCCACATTTCAGGGTCAACTGAGTATCAGGCAACCTGTAAAGTACTGCTGTATCACTGTATAACAACTGATCTTTCCAGGCTTGTAGGATAAAACTAAAGTACAAATTTTCTTATTTCATCTGATACGCTTCTCTTTCTATGATCTATGTGATCATTCTCCTGGAAAGCCATCTATGTCCACATGTGATGATGCTTTTTTTACCAAGCCTTTGAGGTTTTCTGTAACTTCATTATTTTCTGCTGTTGTTCTCTTCTGGAAGACAATTGCTGAAGCAAAGAGGCAGACTAGATGAAAATTTCAAAAGTCAGCCACTACTCACTTCATTCAGATAGCTCTAGCAATGTGGAGATCTAGACAAAAGAAAAAAAAAAAAAAAGGCAAAATAGCCATGACAGTGTTTTTCTTGCCCTTATGTAGCCTTTGGGCTCTCCAGGAGAAGGGAATTCTGGACAAGGTGTTGTTTCTCAGTCATAAAATCTCCCTTTCTTTTACACAGCCTACCTTTTTTCTTGGCTATACTATAGCTAAATCATTCCCCTCTGATATGAAAGCATGTTGCATTGCTTCTGCCTACTGCCTTCTTCCTTGTCTCTCTCAATCCCTGCCGTTTGCTAGAGATGCTGCCAGAGAACAACTATGAATTCCTAAACTCTCTGCTCAATTTCTGGTGAAAAAGCTCTCCTCATATCTCTTTTCTAACATTGGACTAATGCTCTAAGTTGAGCTGCCATAGGATTTATTCCTAGCTGAATGGGAACCTTCAGGGTCTAGCAGTTCTCCAGCTTCCCACATCTTGGATACAGCGTTCCCAGAGACGACAATTTGATGGTCTCAGCAAGAATCCGTCTTGGACACAAGGCACATCCTCATTTAGTTCTTGCTGTGCAGCACAAACAGCATTAATAAAAATCAATGCTACTTGTGGAATATGTCTTACATCAGGGCTAGTCTCAGTACATAAGATCCTGTGTGTGAGATATAAACCATGCACACACTGATGCAACTTTTGCCACAGTATTTCTTAAGCTTTATCTATTTGTATGTGTGGGAAACGGGTAAASAGAAGAAACATTCCTTTGGAAACTGAGAAATATCTGATGAGAGAACACAAAACCAGACCCAGTGCTACACAGTTTCACTTGCATGTTCAAAACTGATTGTCAAGGGCACAAAGAAGTTTCAAGGGCACAAATATCACTAAAAAGTAATCCTAGACATTTCATATAAGAAGTAGGCTACAGGGAAATGTTTTAAACTTGTTGCTCATACAGTAATAATAATACTACAAGGCAGGGAGACATAGTCACTTATTTGACATGGGGATGTAAATACATTTTTCAGGTACTGACATCGCACTTGTTTATGGTAATAAAAAAAAGGAAATCATTGTTTATTTGCTGGCACAGGAGTTGTCAACTTGTTTATTTGCTGGCAACTGAGTTGTCAACTTGTTTTCCATTTTAGAAGACCTTATTGTTCTCTTTCCACTTTGCGCACATGAGCAAGGATTGAGATTAGGGGCAATAGGTCAGGAGGAATAATCACTCCATAGCATGTAAAACTGACAGACCGTGTATTTAGCCACAGAAATATCTTTAACCTTCCTAAAACTTCACCATAATTTGATTAGGTATACGGTATTTTTTTCAGCTTCATAAAGSATTATTGCTGTTTGCATCTCATTTTCTTGTTTGTTTGTTTTTTGGTTTGGTGGGGTTTTTTGGGGGGGGGGGTATTTGTTTTTGGTTTTGTTTTTTTTTTTTTACTTTATTTTTCCAATTATTTCTACTGTATGCAAATCTGCTGGTATTTGTACTGCTTGAAAAGACTGCCTCAAATAGAAGATGGCAGCTTTTGAAACATTAAACAATGATTAGACAGGCACTGGGCCAAAGGAGTGTGTCAGGAGCAAAGGAACAATGCAGCAGATGACAGTAAGCTATCTTGAGACAACKGAGAGCACTTTGCAATTCCACCAAGATTTTCTCTGCTGCCAAACGAAAACAACAATGATTCATGCTGCCATATTATTTAGCATTTGTCATGATTCTAAATCATTTATTGGATAGTTTACTCTGCAGCGCAGACAAACCCTGTTAATTTTAATGAAAGGCAAATTGTCCTTTGAGTTGGCATCAAAAACATCTGTGAGAAAGCTTTGGAGCATCTACCATTCCTCTCAGATTACACTTGAAGGGAAAATAATATTAAAAAAAAAAGAAAAGCATTGGTTTATTCGCCAATTCCACTCCAAAATGCCATAGGGATGTGGCAGGAGGCTAATGGGGAATACACCTCCATGCAGGTCCCCCAGTCAGAAGTCTTCATCAGACTGCCAGGAGAGCAAGATTTGTCCTGTCCTGTATGAAGTAGGTTGCAGAACTTACTCAAAAAACTAACAGACCTCTAGACATTTGTGAAGATCATAAAGAACATGAAGGGTGAGCTTTTAGTATATAACCTGTATCTCCTTCCATATGGACTCGCATCTATATTTCTCTCAACCCAGACTCTCAAAACAGACTTCCAGTAAGTGGTGTTAACAAGGACTCTGGTTATGGAGGCCCAAGAAAAACAAAACATCTTTTCCAAATAAACTGGGTGAGGAAAACAAGCAGAAATTTTCACTCTCTCACAGCCTAACCTCTAAGTCTTCACTTTTCCCATGTTAATTCCATCATCATAAATGGAAATTTTAGCTTTTATGTCTAATTTCATCAGAATTTCCATGAAGTTTTAAATGGAACTTCCCCAAAGCTTCCCAGGCTGCTGCTTGAAGCATACTACCTAAAATAAGTTACTTTTCCAGTGCAAAAGGAAAGAACACCATTTGAGTAATGGCCCTACAAATAGYGAATGAATGAAGTCAAGTAAATTAAAGTTTGGTCATCCAATATACTTGGAGAACACTTTCAAAAATTAAATGCCAAGCATATCTACAGAAAAAGTATGCCAAAATAAAAGTTAACATGAATTGATTTTTTTATTCACAACAAGAATTCAAATATCCTTTGATAAAAGGTTCTGTACTTGAACTTTAGACTTAACAGTGGGTTCCCACATTATCTTTAAAATATCTAACAATGCCTATACATGTGCTTTTGTGTATGCCTATTGAGTGAACATAGAATAATCTAGAAATTATTCACATATTTTTGCTAACCGCTTTTTATCATTTGGTGATACACTCAAACACCCTCAAATACTTCCGTAGGCAAATTTCTTATCATGTTTTGGACCCTTCAGCATATTAAGAATTTTCAGATTCTATCACAAAGAAGTTGAACTTTTTGAAATTATCAGCTCTGGCAGGAAGTTTTACCACCAGTTTAAGTTAAGAACTCAGCATTAATTTTATGAAAGTTATCTTTTTATTCATTTTTCTTTTTAAGAAAAGTATGCTTGGGTTAGGAAGAAAAGGTAAATTTTAATAAAGTTCATTGAAAAGGCAGTTTGTATTTCTTAAAGGACTCGGTCTTTTAACTCCTTTGCCTAACACTACAGAGTACTTTCCCCACCCTCTGTCAAACTCTTGCATTTTTAAGTACTATTCTCTTAATAAGGAAAGAGAAAGAAATCCTTTAAAAAGTCAGTCAGGCTCTTAACAGCTTACATTACTAGAATATCTCAAATACAAATTCTACTAGATGCACAGAGATCTCTGGATACTTTACCGGAAAAGATGTCAAAAGGAAATAATCTCTGATCAAACCAGAGTTACCTTACTGACATCAACAGATATCGTCACTTCTCTCAAGTTCTACATGACTGACTGTCACTGCACCAGATCTATACATATGGCTGCTACTTACATATGGCTGCTACTTACATTCAGTGAGATGTGTTTGAGAACATTATCAACGGAAACCGTTCAAGCATTCGTGAAGGCAATGTAATCCCACAAACGTGAGAGAGGGAAAAAAATGGAAAAAAAAAATCCAGTCAAGCAATTTCTCAGAGATCTCTAGTAATTAATTTTAAGGCTAAAATCACAGTGAYGGTACTGAGAAGTGGAGCAAGGCAGCATTTATACGCTGGCATTCTCACAGTCAGGATGCCACCAGCCYATAGCACTTCCAATGCATATGGGGTGAATTCCTCATTGCTACCAGAAGAGCTTAAAACTAGCCTGTTCTTCTTGAATTTGACTGCAGTCTTTAACACTGTGGGCCACATATGGTTTCTGAATCACACCTGACACAGGTGATSATATTTCCTGTAAGTTGGCCCAAATCATTCTTCAAAAAGATTCCAAAGTGCTGATGTGCAGCTAGTTATCATCACCTAGAAACTTCAGCTCTATTGTCCATACTGGGCTTTGATACGATCCGTAAACTGAGAGCACATATGACTGCGCTCACACTAAGGATTGTGTCATTAGAGGGTGGCAGAACAAACGCAGGGATGAACAASAAGAAAATACTCACTGTGCATTGCTTTACTTGACATATATAGGGTACACAGCAYATGTGAAATACATAGTATGATTGGTAAACTGGGACTCAAGCTAAAAGAAAACCACAATGAAAAAATGCCAGTATAGCTTTCAGTTTCATTTGCTATATGAAAAAAAGAGAACATATAAGAAAGCTGTAAAAATGCAGCTGAAATCATCCCTGGATTTTGTTTCCTAGCTCCGGTTTTTCAGCATTTCCTAGATTGTAGTTCAGATACTCCACTTTACTACCTTCCATTAGGATTAAATACAGCATGTAGATACCACTGAGATGACACTTAAATTAGTTCGTCCCACGCAGAAATCAGATACATTGTTATTCCAATCTTAAAGTTTAGTTTAATGATAATGGGCTTGCCTTATTAATAAAAAAAAAAAATATCTAGTGATAAGGTTTGGAGTTGCATAAAATAAATTTTTCTCTATTCTGCTGCCTACATTGAACTGCAAGTACAGAAAATGCTGGTTTTAGAAGTAGCTGCTCTGTCCTCTTGGACTTGCTGTACTGAATCTGACACAGAAAAAACTTATTTATTAGACTGCAACACGGCAAACATATTAGGACTGAATGAGTTAAATTACCTTGTGGACGGAATAAAAGATAAGATGACCATATATTAACTTTCAACAACTGCTGGCTAGGGAAGATTCTGTTCATAGTACTATATGAACATTTGAATCAAAAACTCTGATGTCAGGAGACTGCAGTAAAAGCTCTGCTGCCCACTGATGACCCCTGATGTGGACAGAGGTTACGCTATCAGCTTGCACACACATTGAAATTTTGCTTTTCCAACCATATAGACTGAACTATACTATATTGCAGATGATTAAAATAACTGTTCTTTTGAAAGGCCACTTCATCACTGCAAACACTTGCTGAGCACACACTTCCACAGAGGCGAATGGCCCAACAGTTGTACGAGTTCTCTGGGATGCACCAGAAGAACCACACTTAGCTGCGGCAGTCCTGCAGCCCCACCTCACTCTCACAGCGCTGGAGCTTTCCTAACCTTCCAGAAAACGAAGGCCAAGGACCTTCCACATCAGTTGTAAAGAATGGAGGATGCGACAGTTCCCACCATAAAGCAAAGCAAACTGCATGCTGGTTATCAAACAGCTTTCATACAACTGCAATTACAATGCTACAAAAGTCAGAGTCTTGCCTCCAGCAAGGGGTGCTATCCCTGCCTCCGTGTGTGACTGAATGCCAGTCAACACTTGAGTCTGACGCAGTATGSAGTTCAGATATGGGAGAGTTAGAAACACTGATCTAAAAGAATACAACATAATTATTTTTTAAATGAAAGCAAAAGAAAATGGAAAAACATGTCTGAAAAGGAGGTGTCAGAGAGAAAAAGGAGAAAAATGGGAGAATGATAAAAACGTGCCACGAAGRAAGGAGCAGAATACTCCTAGGGGGAGGAGGAAGGGAGAGAGAGGGATGGATGGATAGATGGATCAGGCAGGAGTTTAATTAATGTGGATAAAGGCAAGAGGGAGCTGAATGATGAGATGGGAAAAACGGAGGAGTGCGGTTTGTGAGAACGAGCAGCAAATACTGGGGTGGAGGAGACAGGGTGAGGATAAGAGAAGTGGCTACACTGGAATTTGAGAACATGGAAAATGGTCACTCCAACTGAAGGACACAAGCTCATATAAAGAAGGATGAGGTGTACGGAATGGGTATGAGGAACTGAACATCCGAAAAGATCAGATTGCCAGGGTGGAGTGAGGAAAAGGAAAGTGGACTGAGGTAATAAAGACCAAGCATATAGACTACCACTGGATGAAAAAAGGAACAAACACAGGAGGAGAAAAAGGTGTGAAGACTGACAAATCAAAGCAAAAGAGGGGCAAGAATAGTTGGGACAGATAGCCTTCTTCATTGGCAGTGTCCCTCTCTTTTCTGCTCTGTTGCTCACTTCCTTTTGATATCCTACTCCACAACCTCTTTCCTTTAAAGCAGGAATCACATACAATGTCACAAGGACTGACAAGTAAGAGGAGAGAGCAGTCTGCAGCCACTCTAGGACATCTTCAGGACCTACCGTCCTTATAAAAATCTCACAGTCCACTTATATTAGTGGTCCTTAATTTTTTCCAGAGTTTTGAGCTGCATGGCCAGTGATTGTTGGGACATGAACCAAAGTGTCCACATACTCCACTCTCTCACACCTCAGAATAAGAACAACATTCTCATTCTGCTAACTTCTGCTGACTGCTGAAACAGACGACCAACGGACTATGTTTTGCTTCTGGTTATTTTCTTCTTACATATTTTCAGATGCATCTACAGTAACTGGCACACAGGCCAASACACACCTCATTGTAGTCCTAGCATCAGCACAGAACATGTAGCAGTAAACATAGACTCAAAGAATTGTCTTCATTTATTCAAGTTTCAGTGCTAAATGTTACTATGCAAGTAAAATGCATAGTTTGTAACAACAGCTAACGTTCTCAAATCTRCAACAGAGACAGATCTCCTGGTCTATACATAAGATATATGCTTTTTAGCATCTGATTCCTAACTGGCATTACACAGCCTTTTTTCACGTAAATCCCTGACAACACTACTGAAAGTTTGCTTGTGAAAAGACTGTGCAATAACAAGGATTTCAGCATCAAGACCTTTAACTAATGGGGGGAATGAATCTAGGCAGATAAAGCAAAGCCTTCACAATGCATAAACCATGGCCCAAAAGTGAATGCAGGTTTGAATAAAGTTTGGGTTTTTGCTTGTTTTTAAATGTTTTTATTTGCCTTTGAATTTTGCTGGCATTGAGGTAAGAGAAGAACAAGAAGCCAAACAGAAGGACAGCAGGTCCTAAAGTTTTCCCTAGGAGATTGTTATTAATAGGTTTTTAAAAATCAACATTCATAGTTGTCTGGTCTACAAGTAAGCCATCTTCAAATTATGCTGTAATATGAAATCTAGCATGCATTTGAACAGTATTTTTGAGGTTTATTCATCACTATTTTTGTAAAGAAAAGAAAACCAGACAATCYTCTATTCCCAAATATCTCTTAAAAAATAACCAAAGAAGAAATATACTTTTCTAATGAAAAGCTCTGGATGCTTTTTGAAAAGCTTCTTTTTATTCAGTGTTTTGAGAACAATGTTGCAAAACTCTTAACGGTGATACAGTTGCACCTGACCCACTTTCTACCACTCTGTGCTAATTCTCTTCGACACTGCAAGTCATAAAATTAGCATCCTGTGATATCCAGCATTATTACTGCAATTCAATAGCTGTATTCACGGAAGTCTCAGGACAAAATGAGAATCATTAAACTGAACATGTTAGAATATTTCATTCATAAGTAATGATTCAAAGAAAAAGGAAGAAACCTTATGAAATTTGAGCCTCTATTGCAACATTTAKTATTAACTTTAATGTGAGAAAATGTCAGAGATGATAATTATTGGTATAATATAAAATTTTGTAAGGCATACTCTGGCCAGATTAATGCTTACTGCCTCCCCATGAAGCTGAACACACCATGGCTCACAATGACTGTTTTAGAGAGATTTCAAATCATCTTAAAATATCTTCAAGAGGTGCTTCATAATGCAGCGGGGCTCAATGCCAGCAAAAAGACTCAAAAGCCAGGACAGGACTCCAGTGGCACAGAAGGTCACCCCCCTGTCCCCAGAGGGCAGGGTGCAACAAGCCAGAGAGTGAATAAAACACTATTCCAGTAGTCTCCAGCTCAGGCAATGCTGCTTCTAAAAACATTTCTGAGGTCTAACTAACTATCAGCAGTCGTGGGCATGGTCACTTGAAGTTTTTTCAAAGCCTCTTCTCTGCAAATCCCTCTCCTCAATTGCTTTGAGTCAGTTGGAAAGCTCTGCTACCCCTGAAGGCAAAAATGAATAAATTATTTTATTGCCAAGTTATAAACTAATGAGTATATTACCTCTGAAAAGCCAACAGCATTCCTGAGGAGGATGAGAAAGATTCTGATCTGACAGACAGCACTTAAAACTCCAGTAAAACAGCTGAAACCAGTGCAGTAGCTCTCTTTCACCCAAATGCGAATGAGACCCAAATGAACAACACTGATATTTGGTTTGGTTTTTTAATAAATCTTTTGTTCTCGTTATATAGCACACAGGCAGTCACTGAAATGCACATTTTTTTAATCTTCAATTGAATTAAATTTTAATACTAGTGTACCTAACAGCATATATGAAACATTTCAGTGTTATGCTTATCAGAATTCCACTGGAAAAGATGGTACGGTGAAATACACACATTGAGCCATGCAAACAGCTTTATTAAAATAACAGATCAAAATTTTGGGACCTGTTAAATCTGTCTTTTGCTTTTAAATTGCACACGCTGGCATTTTCACAGTTTCCTAACTTGAAACGTTTATTTAAAAAAAGGGAAACTTCAAAAAGAGATTAATTGAGGTCTCCTGAAACATAATTGGGAACTTGAAAAACTGCACTGAGGTTTAGAGAAAGTCATAGATAATTTGCTTGACATAMCCTGAAGTGCATGAAATAAAATACTATAGCTTATATTGTTCAAGATAAATGTACAGACTTTGGCCGTACATTCGATTTCTGGAATCAGTCTTCTGGGATTTTAAAAAGCAACTAGTTCTTCCACTGCTCTTTTCTGAAACAGAGATCTACTGAAATTAGGGATGAATTCAGCTGTTCATTACTACATTCAGAATTTGGCCCACAACAAGAATATATAGCAGTTTACCAGTATATTGCTTCCCCTCGGAAGCAGGAAATTTTGGTGCCCTCCTCTAGTGCCAGTTGATGTATCTGCTTTTATTTTAAACCACTATGCTATGTGAATCCAATCAAATAGCGCAAGAGACTCAAAATAAAAAAGTGTTCATTTACACTCTGCCTGATCTCTGTTCTCACTTTTTCTTTCTAGTCACTTCCCCTAGTGCGATGTTTCTTGCCTGTGAAATCCATGGCTGTGGCATCACAGAAAAAAAATCTTACATCGAGTTATAAAAGTTGCCATCCCCGGCGGAAGCCTGAGAGTAAACATACCACTTATAATTAGGATTCTGACAGGTCCCTCCGAGAAGCAGAGTCTGGAGCCAGACGCAAGCACAAAGCAAGCTTTTGCCCCCTCAGGTAACATTACAGGGAAACCCAGAGTAACCCACTTATCTTACAAGCAGCAACACTTGCAAGCTAAAGAGCTACTAACAAAAACATAGAATGACACTAAATATAAAGGATTAGTTTCAGCCGTGCTAGAAGGGAGAAAAAAATTGAAAATAGAATATTGTAAAAGCAAAAGTAAATTGTAAAATAAATATTTCAGGATTTAAACTAATAATAGAAAAGCCCATAAATCATCTTTACAATCGCTTCCTTTCCTACCAAACATCCATCCTCTCCAAATGGATGCCTATTACCAGGTCTTCAGCATACATTATGGGATAAAGAGGACTGTAGGAATCTAATTTACTACTGTAGGGAAGAGATGCCAGAGACAGGGTTAGAGGAGTAGCAGAAAATCCTGGAGAGAGTTGAATTTTTCTAGGAGACTAAGTATCACTCTGCACAGTGTGATTTTGTATAGAGTGACACGTAACACCAAGCCAAGACAGCCAAACCAAAGGTTACCTTCCTCTCAATTTCTGTCCTCCCATTTGGGGCCAGGAACCTAAGGATTTAAGGCACTGGAGGGTAAGAAAGGCAAGCCTGAATAAAAGGCACATCCAACTATAAAAATACGATRCTGTACAGTACCAATACTGGTACTAACACAAAATGTGGCTGAACAGGTCTTCTTGAAAGATTAAGTGGTTCCTGTGATTTCTTACCTATTTCAGGTAAGAAATAATGAAAAAGAATAATTTTGATAAACCCATAGAGCAGAGTGCAAAGTGTATTTGTTAGTGAGTTCATCACACTGATGACAGGCTCTCAGAAACACTGATGTTTCTGACATTGCTCTGCAACGTGACCACTGGAATAACTGCCTGTAAATTATAGAAAATCAGACTCAAATGCTAGAAACCTCTTTTTTCAGCCAGATTATTTTTTTTCTTCTATGGTTGTCTTGTGGCCAGTTCCTCTGTGTCCAGAGGCCTCAGGCCCTGCAGCACCAATAGCCATTCAGATTCATTGAGCTCCTGGCATCACATTAACTGTCCCTGTTTGAAAGATGCAGGAATGAATTTCTACAAACACATTCCAGAGCCCAAGTCCACCAATCAAAGTTGTATTTTTTTTTTTTTTTTTCCCTGTCAAACTGCCATGTGTTACATGAGGGAGTGGGCAAAAATTAAGGCCAGCAAGACTGCATCAGTAAAAACCATGTCAAATGATTGAATTACATGCTGAAGCAAATCAAAAGTCTACCTCAGTTCACAAGATGTTTCTGAATCATGTATACGTGTGTGTGTGTGTATGTGTGCGCATGCATGTTAATTTCGTTGGTTTGTTGGTTTTTTTTTACTTTGCTCATAGTTTACTGTTTCATGTGATTTTTTGTTTACTTCATCACATTGCTACATCATAAATTGTGCCATAAACTAAGAATAACAACTCATAAATCCTGCATGCCAATTTACCCACAGTGTTCCATGGTAGGTGTTTCAAGAAAAGCTTGGTCAGCCTTAGGTAACTCTAAACATAGTATTATTCACTGGAACTGGAATTAGATTTGACATAAGCCTAYGTCAATTATTGGGTTTTGTGCGTACTTTAGAGAGTCAGGATTTTACTTTTTTCCTTCATTGATAGTCAGCAGAAAAGGAGATGATGAAGTGCATAGCCTGGGGTGGGGAACTTATTTACTTGTTTCCGAATAAGTTTCTTTTCTGTACAAATCTGAGATGCATTTATGATCAGCAGTGAGTCACAGGATCTAGCTACAGGGATCACATAACACCTGTAATGATGGCAAGGATAAGAGAAGCCCTTTRTTGAGCTTTTCCTTCAACAGGACAAATTCAGATTCACCTTGTATTTTAGGAGTTCAGAATTAACCCCCCCGCTGAGCAAAATTTTTCTTTAAGTTCAGCATCCTGTGCTTATTAAAATTTCATTGCTAAAGTTGCCAGAAAATAAGACTTGTAAATAAAGCCCAGTATGGCCTTGTTGACAAACACATAGGCAAGCACTGAGCAATCAGACATGGGCCTTCCAGTCCTTCAGATCATGGAGAGCAAAATCTGAGTACATAGAGTAGAAAAGCAGCAAGGTAAATGCTGCCAATGAGAAGAGAGGAGAGGAGAACTGGAAATCTAAAGGAGATGTCTAAGAAACACAGAAGGATGTTTTATACAAAAGAGAAAGTGACTACGCACATGCAATCATACAAATGAAACAGGAAGAGCACAGAAAGTATATAATCTTGAAAGCACTCTCAAGTACTAAGAGTAAAACTTCTTAAGTCTCTAATCTATTTTTACACTCAAACTTCTGCTTACCAGACACCTTAAACATATAGAAACAGCATCCTATCTTTGTACATTCTTTTTAACATGACCCACTTGTGCATATTTGAAGACAGCCCAGAAAGACTGTGGAATAAAGAAGGGAGAAAATACACTGACAACATTTGAAATGCCAACAGGATGAGCAGGTGCCAGAATTCAAGGATTCTCATGTATGATCCAACCTCTATGGGGAAAAAAACCCCMAAAAAACCCACAACTAAAACCTCTTACCATTATTACTGTTATCATCAACTAAAATAATCTCTTTGAGCAGGTGAGCAGGAGTCCGGTCAATGGCTGAATGAATGGAGCGCAGAATCACCGAGAGCGCTTCATTAACAAATATGAATACAATGCTGACCTCAGGAAGCCTGTCAGGAAATGTAAGGTTTCTGCACCTNAAAAAAAAAAAAAAAAAAAAAAAAAAAAAAAAAAAAAAAAAAAAAAAAGATGTAAACTGTCGGAAGTCATGATGTCAACACAAACTGTTTCAGAGAAATCTATCCCCAGCCATTAAGAATGGTACGAGAGCTTTTGTAGGCATGGATCAGAAGGTCCCCATACCTGTTCAGAGCACATATAGGCAAGAACCAGATGAATTACTATCTAGAAAAAGGAATCCCTGAAAACAATATCCCAAATCTGCCTGTGCAACCAAGTCCTAGAGTGAGCTCACTTTTCCACCCAAGGCCCAAACCAATGAAAATTAGTTTGCAAACCAAATACAAGCTCTTGTTTAAATGCAGCTTCCAACAGCAGTTGTTCACAATGTCTTTCTGGACAGTGCAGACAGGAATAAGCAGAGTTAGCCCCTTACTTTAAAAAGCTRTTAAGAAGCCACATTAATTATTTTTGCTACAGAATCTACCATCTATCTTAGGCAAAATCAGGGGCTTCTTTCTCAACTCAATAATAACACAGTAAAAGATCCAGCTCCAAAGAACATCCTGCTACAAAAGCTAAGACAGACAGTGTAGCCAGAAAAACACGTACAAGGATGGAAAACTTATCTGTAAGCTCAGTCCAGAGGTTTAATCAGAATGAGGAATACTCTTGTAACCTGGTGGTGGATTTTCCTGTGCTTTTTGAAAAAATATATATTTTAGCCACATTCCAATTTTCTTATGCAAACAGCAGTATGGAAGTGCTGCCCACAACTTTGAAGTTCCTTAATGTTTTATTGTTTTTTTCCCTCCTTCATTTCAAAAAGGATTCAAATTTTGCAATTTTATGAAGAATAGAAAGCCCTTTTACCAATTTCTAGCTTTTAAACCATCAGCAAAATGTTTGCCTTTTTAATAAAGCCACAAGTTAATTAAGTAAAAATAATTAACTACTTTTCTCTGAAACTTTTAGTATTTTAATGCAATGTTTCTGAACAACAGTTAATTCTAACTTTTTCTCAGATCTGAAACTATTTACTAGGATGAAATTAGGCCACAAGCTGACCCAGGCATCTTTTCTAGGTAAGCTCTGTAGATGGAAATGATTGATGTTAATGCTCTTCTCTGCCTCCTGACAACACTGAAGTGACTATCTTCTCTCAACGTGCCCAGATTCACTACATCCAGGAACTCCTGGAAGCTGTGGAAAGCATTACTACCAGCCGATGTTTAGCACACAGAAAGCATGGATGGATTCAGAWTTCTTAAATCATGCTTTAATATGACTCCTTAACTAAATTTGTTCTTCAGTTCAAAGAGAAAGCATAGCATTTTTTTTTTTTTGTATTTAAACCTGTAGAGTCAATAAATACAGACAAGCATCACAAAAACATTCCTCTACACATGCTGRATGTTGCACAAAAACTAAGTTCAATCAAGATGATGAATTTACATGTATGTTTTTAAAGCTTCTGAAAAGAGTCAGTGCACAGGACACACAACATCCAAAACCACTGACATACACATAATATTCAAAATTCAGCTGGTCAACCAATTTTCTCAATTCAGGCATTAGTTTGAAATTGATGGAAATCATATTAGGAAATTATTTAGTATTTTAGGTACTTTTCTCTCTGTCACCATGTGAAAGAATTATATAGACATGTAAAACAGAAACCAGAGTCTTGAAAAAGTAACAACAGCAGTTTTAGTCTTAAAAAGTGTATGCTACATTTTTTAATAAGCTGGTTCATTCATCTTTCAGAAACAAATAAAAAACCTGTTCACAGAGATCCACAGTTTTTTGTTCCACGACATCAATACAAGAGAGAAACAATTAAAATGGTGTTTGGATTTACCGATTCCCACTTGTAGCTTGATCTTTTGGCAGCATAAAAAAATCAAAACTTACTTTCCAAAATCAGTTTGTATTTCTACTGGTGTGTTAGTCTCCTATTTTCACTGGTAAGAGAGCTTTCAGCTTTAAGCATCAAACTGAAAAATTTTCTTTGAAGCTTTCAGGAGAGCTAAAAGCATRCCACTTTTTGTTTTTTGAGTACCACTGGACAGCAGATCAAATGTAACAACAGCTTGTGGAAGTGTCATTGTGTCATTTATAATCAATTGCCCCCCATCCTTTTTTTTTTTTTTTTAATTTGAATGCCAATTCATTAAAGATGACTTGTAATAAAATTTCACTACTCTTTGAAAATCAGATTCTCATAAAGGCTTACATTTGGACATCTTCTATACCTGGCCTTTAAAAGCAGGTGCAGTCATGATTCTCACTGGTTTTGGGGAGTTTTGTTGGCAATCAAGGTTCTCTAAGAAGGACTTATCAATAGAYTCATAAAGAAATCAATAGATTCATAAAGATCATTTAGAATCAATAGATTCTAAATACTGCATCTTTCAGCAGAGTGATATGTAACCTGTAAAGTACATAGCTGCTCAGAAGCACACATATAAGACAGGAAAGGAGAAGTTTCCTCCATGAAGAACTGTGGGCCCTCTGAGTTAATCAGAGCCACAGGTCCTTTCCTAGAGATAAGAACCTGAGTGTTTTTTATTCAAAATAAAACACTACAAGAGGCAGAGGGAGCTGCCTTTTCTTCCAGAGACAACTAGTGCAAGGGAACAATGTTTTTCTCTTTAGCCAGGAGTTCAGGAGTTAAAACCTTCAAACAGGACAGAAGGAGCATGAGTTCAATCTTCTCTGATCTCCCCAGAGAGCTATCCAACTACTTGCCAGCTCAGTGTGATTATTTTCAGTCCCCCTCTTCAGAGCGATTCCACTTTCTGTGGAGCAATGAAATGTCTGCTAAGTTGGACTGATACCAAGTCCCTCTAGCCTTGTGTTCAGGGCAAATTCCTTGGAGGAAGGACCTGTATTGCAGTAACCTGTTCCAATGGATGTTCAGGCATTTTAAACCCTGGACTTCACTCTTTATAGCTATGTCCAATCTTCTAGACTGTAATGCCACAGTAACCCTTGTGATCACTTTTTTCTTTCTTTTGCAAGCTAATATTTATTGTTTTCATTTAAGAAGTGCTACTTTGGCTGAAGGAATAAAGGCACCTTCACAGAGCCTGAAAATCAGGTGTCAGGGCACTTTACTGGGAAACAATACAGAATCACAGAATGGTTTAGGTTGGAATGGACCTCTGGAGGTCATCCTGTCCAACCCCCTGCTCAAGCAGGGTCACCTAGAGCTGGCTGCTCAGGACCCTATCCAGGCAGCTTTTGGGTATCTCTAGATACCCAAAAGGATGGAGACTCTACAACCTCCCTGGGCAACCTGTGCCAGTGCTTGGTCACCTTCACAGTAAAAAAATGTTTCGGTTTGTGCCCATTACTTCTGGTCCTGTCACTGGCCACCACTGAAAAGGGCCTGGCTCCATCCTCTCTGCAGCTTCCCTTCAGATATTTAGATATATTGATGACATCCCCCCGAGCTTCCTCTTCTCTAGGCTAAACAGTCCCAACTCTATATACACATATAAGGTTTCAAATCTTCTTAAGGAGACAGGATAGTTCTCCACACCTGCCCCCTGTACCCTAGAGTATTTTAACCTCTGAAATCATTCATTCAAGAAAGGTCATCTTCTGTGGTGAACCATCTCTTAAAGTACTGCTTAAAAACACTGCATAGATGACTGAGTAGGTGAAGCATGCACAAATTGACTTGGGCCCCGYACTGTCAAATCTGAGGTGAATCTTTGGCAAATGTGCATTTTAGGTGCACCAGGATTAAGTGGCATCTCAAAATAGGATTTTCAAGGTGTATATTTCAGGCTCAAAGTGTCTGGGAGGCCCCTGTACTTATGATCACACTACAATTTTTAAATACTAACCCTCACAGTTTTCCAAAAGATGCTAAGACCGTTACAGATCCAGCTCCTTGAAGAACAGACCTGTTTATGGCACATGGTGTGTGTGCATGTGCATCTGCATGCCATCCTGCACTGACAAAAAAAATTCCATATGCAATCTGGATACTATTACTTTGTGGATGTCATCTCTTATATGCAAGTTAGATGTAAAAATTTGCATCAGCATAATGAGAAATTACTAACAAAATTCTAGTCTCCTGTACACCTTTATAAAGCTAGCACATTTCTGTTTGATGTAGTAATTGAAATTTCATTCAAGTTTTCAAAACTGGGCTTCAAACGGACTATAAACTAGTTAACAGGGTTAAATATACTGAAATAATTTTCAGTATTAGCCTGTAAAAAACCTACGAAGCCTGTTATTTTAGTGATTCATTTGCAGCCAAAATGCATAGAGATATAAAATGGTCCAGCAAACAAAGCTACGGCCAATCTATCTTTTAGCTGTCTAGCTTAGGCATAGTAATATTTGTTATACTCAGCCATACCAATGTACAAAGAAAATAAAAATGAAACTCTAGCAAAAATGGTAAGATACGTCACCTATCAGATAGAGAGCAACACAGTGATTTTTGAAAATATTTTAAATGGCAATGAAAATACACTAAAAATAGTTCARAGAAGTTGCTCCCTTAAAACCTGTTTTTTTCTCCTCTGTTAATTAAGCTAAGGTTGAGATATATGTAAAATATACTTTTGCAAGAAATTAGTGACAAACTATATTCCAAAAATGTTCCAGATGACAAAACCAGCCCCCAAAACTCTGCTGCCCTACCATAAATCCATGCATAAACTGAAAYACTCAAACAAACCTTCTGCTTCTGACAAGTCTTCCACCCATTTAAAGGAAATTATTTGTATTGTTTTTCCTACCTGTATTCATTTGCATCTTTTCAAATTAGATCACACTGGACAAGATTTTCCATTGTCTGGCACCTTGTGCAAGACAAGAGCAAAGTGTTTAATGCTGTGAATGTCATTTGACTCCCTTTCTGCTCCACCATACATTAAAAGATAACTAGATACGATACAAAAGAATAGAATTAGGCTCCCGTTGTGTCTAATTTCTTTAGTCTTTTCTAATGGATTCTTTTTCAATGAGGGTACATTCCTAAACTGAGTTCACGTTTTCATTCTTCCATTCAGATTCATTTATCATCTTTACTTCCAGCTTGAATTCACTTCTTTTTCAATGTGTGGAGAGTTTTTAAAAAATGCATTTTCCTGCATACATTGTTTTTCATATCAGATGATAGTAAAAATTACCTACTTTTTTTTTTATTTAAACAAATCAGAATTAAACCCACACACCTCAGATCATGCACAGAATGCAGAGCACTTGCACAGTTTCACAAGTATGTCTGTCTTCCTCTTTATGCCAAGTTTTATGAGGAACAAAATTCCATAATTCTAGGAATGAACAAGAAATAGCTACAGAGAAAGGGGGTGTGTGTATATGTGTATAAAACATATGCTGAAGGGGGAAAAAGGGAGGAAATTGTATGGATGAAAATCTTAGATCCATTAAGCCCTAAGGATTGAACGGTTCTGTGGCAACCAGCAACATATGCATTTCAATGACAGCTCTGCCTCAGACTCACCCAGGGGCCTCAGACAAGACCCCTACCCTGCCCTCTGCAAAGCGAGGCTCTCGCTAAAAAAACAAATCCACAAAGTATAGAGTATATTTCAGTATTATGACTAACTGATTTTTAAATATCAATTCTAAATATTATTTAGAATTACAATAACGAGTATCATCCCAATGTAGCTAAAAAATTACCTCTAGCAACCTACTCCGCTAAATTACATTGGGCTAATAACACTAAAGTAACAGTTGTCATGGTGACCAGAAATTTAGAGAAACTCTTGGTGTTCTATTTCAAGCACAACTCTGGTAAATGGAGGACAGCATACATTATGAATCTTCTTTCAAATATTTGTCCACAAGAAAATTACATTCCTCTAGAATATATGCATTGTGATACGACAATTTAGCCAGTCATGTTAAAATTAGTTTAGCATAACTATGCAGTAAGAACAAYAAAGCAAGAATGATTTCCTACAAATAACTTCTCTTTGAGACCTTCTACAAATATATACCTAAATTATGAAAAATAATTATTTTCTGCAATTTTTCACTAAGAGTTACATGGCTATCACAGCCAACAATGGCAACAGAACATGTTTTTCATTTTAATCACTAAATTATGTCATCTATTCCACATTTTTTTTAAAACACAGGATGCAATAAAGCATAAACATTTGGGGTTAAGGTATTGTTTTAAGAACATATGTGGGAGGGAGCTTCAGTTCCAACAGAATAATAATTTCTCAGAAGCACAAGCAGAAACAGAATTGTACTTTCTTCAAGAGCTGGCAACATTTTGTCATCAGCCAAAATGGCAAATGGAAGTTCAAGACGTATGGGAGGAAAAAAAGTCCCATTCTGGCATAAATGAAATAAATAGGACTAAAACTCTTGCAAAAGAACTGAGTCTTGTAAGAATTTCAGCTCAACTATCTATGTTTATAATTTCATTTTGTGATCATTCTTCATTTTTCCTTTTGCTATTAACAGTATTTTAAGTGTTAACTGAACTTTGCTAACAAGGCTGGCATTGAACAACATATAAAAAGGGCTTTTTTACTGATCTCTGAGGATTACAATCTATTATTACAGAACTACAGCCAGCAAGACAGTACTTCCGCTGCAAATCTAGAAATCTTTGTTTGTGGTCATCATCTTCTGTTACAAGGGAACAAAGGCAGGCATACAATCATGTGAGGAATTTTAATATAGAGTTACCATATAACTATAAGCAAACATAGCTAACTTCTTTTTTTTCTCCTGGCATCAATCCCTAAAAACAAACAAAGAATTTGTAATAAGGGAAGATTAGATAACAGGCAGGGAACTTGATAAATATGCAGATAAGTTCCAAGATTGTAACACAAGAGTGATTAGTTCTTGGTCTCCTAAGCATCTTACAGCATAGATTTAATTGTAACAGATTGATTCCCCACTCCTTTTAATAAAAGCTATTCATGTCAATAAGATTATACAATAAAGGTCCATTTTCTTCTTGGTACTTAAAACCAAGACCTTCCTCTGAATAAAGCAATAAGAACAGTAAGCTGGGAGTTGATGATCTCAATAAAACTCATTTTTGGATGAAGATGAGAAGAATTTTGTATAGCTATTTGGCCAAAAATTGTTAGCCTCCCACAGTACTATGAAGGATTATTCTGAGTATGTTTTAGTGTAAATGTAAAAGTGAAGGAACATTCACATGTTATGACATATTAATAAGAGACTGAGAGAGAGAAGACGAGAGAGAGAGAGCACGCAGATTATCACATCGCATCTTCTTTCAGTTAAAGGAGACAATGGAGAAGATCAAAATCAACAAGTGTACATCATTGTTAACTTGGGTTACTATAGCAGCTTGGAGACTGCAGCTGATTTGATATCACTGCTAGTGATATTAAATACTTCTAGAGCAGCCATTTGAGGAGATACATTCAGACAGGACAAACTGAGGCACAGATCAGAATCACAAAGGGTGGCCACTCAGGCAGTACACACCACTGCTATGAGTCGGTTTGAAGGCAGGCAAAAATGAGACAAGAAAAAGAAGAATCAAAGGTAGAGAGATGAGTAAAAGAGTGGGAAATATGACAGAATTAAACATTAGGTATTTAACAAGAGTGCTGAATAGTTTGGTAATTTTAGGACTTCTGTCCAAAACAATACAATAAGTAAAGTACCAGGCTTTTGTGCTCTTTTTAAAGGATTGCTTTGAAACATCAAATACAACATGCAATATTTTATGCTACCTTTCACGAGGAAGCAAAAGAACTTGGTCAGAAACTAATAGGGAGCCATATCTGTAACTAACGTAAGCCCAGCAAAACAGAGTTGTAGTTATATTTGCATTCAGTGGATATCCTGCCTGCTCTGTTTGTGCTCACTTTATCACAAACCTAATTCTGCTGCTCTTCAAGGCTTCTACCACTGTTCTTTGCTGAATTGAGCCTCAAAGTAATACAATTTGGGACTGGTGAACTGTTTGAAACAAGGAGTAGTTATAAAATGGCCAAAGCCTTTCTCTGCACAGGAAACGACATTTCCTCTGCACTTGTCTAGACACCAAACAGCACTGACTCAGCTAGGAAAAGGGCAAACCTGCTACAAGCCAAATGCTATACCATCCTATTTAGTAATCTCCAAAGAAGAAAAAAACACCTGAGCTTTAAATGCTTCTCTTCCCCCTCCCCCGTTCCTGCCTTTGCTTATTCACACAAATATTGTTTTTACCAACGCAAAAGAAGTTTGGCTGACTGCAGTTACACTGACTGAAAAAGTTGCTTTATGCCTACCGGTCAGCTCCTTCGTATCATACCGGCTGTGCAGGAGCAAAATTCTGCAGAACAGTTCCTCTGCTGGGGTTCTGCTGCACACCTCTTTTTCCACTACCCCTCACTCTCTCATCACATAAGCAAAGAACAATGTTATCTTTCTTTCCCACATGTGCTTCAGCACACTGGATCAGACAACAAAAAATTTACAAGCCAACAAAGTAGAATCCTAAGTGCATCCACTTGAAAGGAGATTTGGTACACAGCTTTGGGATTCTTAAACAATCTAAGTTTYAATAATGTCTTTCTGTGTGAGCTTGTTCAACATTTCACTCATGACAAGCTTTGTGGCTACTGCCTGCCCTACTTAAAGTAATGAGCACAACAGAATTATAACTAACACAGAAGTATTATCCTGTTCCTGCACACAGTAAGGGCAATATTGTCTTCCTCAATGCTTGCAAGCTCATTAGAGCCAGTAGTCATTTGTTAGTCTGCAACGTAGATATGTTACGGGCTAACATGCACATAAGGGTGGTAAACAGCAGAGCACCCAATTTCAGCAGCAGAAAATAAATGGAGGCCTTGGGAGAGACAGTATAAGCAACGCTCCACAATACTGCTTGTACTATCTACTAAATACTGCAAAAACAGAGCCTAATTCAGGATGTGATGATTACTTCAGGAGGCTGGGATATCCAGGGGAGTTATTTATTATAATCTGTATTACAACATATTATTTTGGACTGTGCTGGGGACTCCACTGTGCTAGCACAAATATTCACAGTGACAAGTAATCAAATTCTGAACGTTTTATCACAGGAGATGAGGCTTATGGCTGTACAGAAGGTTAGAAACCACTCTGCAGTACCTAAAACATGAGAAGGTCCCACTGCAAGGTGTGACAACTGCCACAGCCTGACCCAACTGCAATCTGCTGGATGTTTCCATCTGACTGATGGCCATTTTTTTCCAGAGAAGCCAGAGTTCAGGAGCTTGGGCAGAGTGCACTGCCCTAACTACTAAATGTGGTCTCCCACCTCTGCATGCCACTCATATTGGAGGACTGGGCAAGGCYGAGTATTTGCCCTGTCCTCCACATGTGTTGTGGCTCAGCAATCTCTAATCATCCTCTGTTTTTTTCATGGCATTAAATGTTGACAATATCAACCCTAGGAAATCCTCTATGCTATAATATGGGGTTATTACGTATGTGGAGTGGCCTTTCTCACTGCAGAACCTTGCAATGAAATGCTGAGCTCCTCTGCGAAGTTATTTTGACATGAATTCTCAGAGCACTGCAGGCAAAAAGAAGGTCAAGGCTGAGTCATACCAGTATGACATAAAAGGGGATACTAACACCACACACACTTGGCAGATCACTTAATTCTCCCAGTTTCAACTGGGGCCAACCATATATGAATTACATTACACTTCAGTTATACGTATATTTCTGTTGACTTTCCAACATCTTATACTTCATATGATAGGTTATGAATACAGATGATAGACCACAACTGAGCCCAGACATACCTATATGAACTCCATTCCTTTAGCTAGCTGCCCAGAAGCCTTTGCTGGGATTCAACGTCATGCTGATTCTTGCAGAACCACTGCTAAATCCAGGCTAATGAGCTTGGTTAGACCTCGGCTAACTCTGTCCAGAGCTATTATGGTACCYCTGTCATATCTGTGCTTTCGTGCCTTTCTAGTCCGAACAGGAAGACCACAACCAACTAAGGTCCAATGAAGTTGATTAATTCAGTCTCCGTGCCACTTGCTGTGTGCTCTCTGCAGACCAAGCTGTCCTTGGCTTTCATGCTGTGCTGTTTGAGCCTAGTATCTGTCTGCAGATAATTTAAATACATCTATATAGACTCTGGAAGTGACTAACGCAATTGACTTTAAAAATAGGTGCTACAAATTCTAAAAATTGATTATTATAGTGGAAAACATACTCTTGCAGGGTAGGGTTTTTTCACACAATAGCTATGTGTGCGCTTTCACACAAATAAGAATTTGCATATCAGGAGTGGGAATTCTTTTCTCAGCAACATGATTTTCAGAACACCCTGTAGCTCTGTACTCCACAGGGTGCCATATATACAGCAAACAGTGTACATCCTATCTGACAACACTCTTCATTTCCCTCAGTATCAGAATTTACTACATTTCAGTGTCTGATTACCTGCTTGCTCCTGAACCACGATAAAGGACAGGGTTGGGGGGATCTTCCTAAGCTACCATTACTAAGCCACTATTTTGTATGCATACATCCATAAACATATTGTAATGTCTAACATGTTTCTGGCAGATAGTTAACTGAGGATCAAAAATTTCACAGAAATTAGATCATGATTCGTTTCTAACTGGAGTTTCTTTTAAAATCCCAACCCTAATTTATTTCTTTCAGCTACAGTAACATTCATTTTCTCTGTCTTTTTAATTTTTAAAACCCATAGTTATAAAAAATTTAGATTGAAATCATTCAGGAGAGTCATTTCAAAAGAGACAGAACAACAGACACATTTCTGTCACTGATGTCTTCGTAGTTACAGAAGATTTATTTTTCCTCTAAATTAGTTTACAATTAAAAAAAAAAGATTGTCCCTACAGACAGTGCTAAACTGATTTAACCAAAATACAAATATAATTGTATGGACCTTGATTTCCTTAAAGTCATTATTTCAGCAAATCCACAAAATAAATATTTCTAAAATGTGATATATAGTAATATGTAGCATAAATATATTTAAAATTGCTAAACTTTTGCCTGGAATGGTGGTCATACCTTTTCATTAATATCAGACAACATAATACAGGGTAAAAGGTACTGCTTACTGCTTTAGTTATTAAAACATTTGGTTAAAGTGAATAAGATCACATCTGGATTGCTTTTGGAATTAGCAAGGAACTAAGAAGCCTTTCACATCTTGGTTGCTGGTTCAATTCAGTAAGTACCCATGATGTTTATTTTAAAGATTTATTTTTTCTAACGAGCTGCAAAAAAGCAGTTTCCCCTCCACCCACTTCCCCATCCTTAGAGCTGCTGTTTGTTGAAAGGATCAGATGTATCACCAAGGCTGAAAGAAAGTTGAGCATTAACTGTCTCTGTGAATGGTCCTACCAGAACAGGCCTCAAATGCACTAAAAGGAAGATCGGTCACTCCCTTGGTCCATCCATCTCACCAAGCCATTGTGGAATAACAGTGGACGTATTTACCCTGCCTGACATGCATGTTTCCCAGCAGAGAACAGCCCAGTAAAGGAGGCTCCATGGGCTTTCAGCTGGTACACACTGCTTGACTAAATTGCATATTTCACCACTAGAGCTCAACAGTTTCATCTGCCTACGGGTCTTTATCAGACATTTCTGGGCTTTCAAAAAGAGCAGTTCTTATTTTCTTCCTATCTTAGTCAGATCTTGTGATAAAACTGAAATTTAACACAAAAAGGTTATTCTTTTAGCAGTAAAACACTTTCTATCTAATGTAAATTGTAGGTGAGATTAAGGTTCCAAAGGATCTTGGGGAACTTTTAATGGATACTTAGTGGGATTTTAATAGGACTTAAGTTGGGTACTCCGGTGTTTCAGGAGACATTTGAAACTTCCAACCTTCATATATTTGATAGAAATTACTCATTCTGTAACCGTATGTAACCTACCTTCCATGTGATCACAGAACACAAGACTTCCAGGTGAAAAAGAGCTAACAGACTCTACAACTCGGGAGCTACAACGCGAGGTTGAACTCCAGCACTTACCCGTTAGGCCTGAGGTCGGGCAGGGGCCTRTCCAGTGGCAAGCGATCGCTCAGGTAAGCGTTGTAGCCGTAATACTGGAATTGTTTAAGTGCGATACGCCTGTTTTCAGGACTGAGATCCCGGCCCCAGTGAGCAAAAAGAGATGAGTCAGTGAACGCTTCAGCAGGATTTTCTTCCAGTTTTGGTGGAGCTTCTGCAAAAGACAAAGACAAAAAGAAACAATTTCAGACTTTCATTCCAACAGGCTCTAGGGTACGTCCCTTTAAAAAGCGTAACCTTAGGGAGAACAGAACAACACATGCTGCTGGCTTACAGCAGCCTGTAAGTCTTCACATAACTTGCCCTCACATACCTCTTGTGGCAGTGTAACTGTTAGCACCTAAGGCTCAAAATTTAATATTCAAAATACAGTTAGTTAAAAACAATTCTTTTTCACCACAATCAGACTAAAGGTCGGGACTGATAAATCTAAATGAACTAAATTTCAGAAGGATTCTTATCAGACAAGAATGTTATTTTGTTTTTATACACAAAGATGAACTATTTAATTTCAGCCTGAATTATCTTGCTAGAAAAAGATTAAAGTTTTGAAGGGGGAAAACAAAGACAAAGGAAGAGAAGAGAGAGTCTGTACAGAACACACAAAATGGCTGCTGAAGTCTGTGTGTAAATTAAGTTCTTTGAAACTACAGATTCAACAGAGAAAAAAAATTCACTGCACTTGGCATCCATGTTTAAATAGCAAAACAGTTTCAGTCACATGATAGTTTTACGTTCCAGTTTACCAATCCAGCCTATTTAATTTGTAGTCCACATTTAGGTGTGTGCAATGATGCTATTGTCACTTTGCCATATTTGTGTCATTATATAATGCTTTTGTTCCACAAGGCCACATCTCTGGCTGCTATAACAAATAGAGAAGATGGGAAATGATATACCTCGAACTTAATTTAAGAAGAGTTCCAGTACAATGAAATCACAGCATTCGTTCTCAATATTTAGTTGCTCAAGAAGTCTGTTCAAGGTAACTTGTAAGGCTCTCTGTAACAGCACTATCTCACCCCTCCAAACAGCCCTTCAGCCTTTACTCAGGTGACCACACAATCTAACCCAGGGAACCTCCTCTCTCTGTAAACACTTTATGATATACAGTGCACTAATAAAGGAAGATCAAATGCCTTACTTGACCCTGATTTGTCATCATAAACTAGTGACTCACAAAGAAAAAAAGTCTTCATTTTCTGAAAGTCCTAATTATTTACCAACAGTCTCCTTAGCCATTAACAACTAACCAACTAAATAAAAACTCTCATTTCTGAAGATCTGTACTCACAAACCAGAACTGTTTGGTCACACAGAGACTTAGGAAAATAAAAGTGGATCTTTGGAAAGTCTTCAAATGTGTCCAATAGGCAGAAACTTCAACTGTGTCCAAAGTCCTCCTCAGTASCCAACAGTCACCTACAAACCTGACAGCTGGCTTAAGCTAGATGCATGGAAACACCTGAAGAGAACAGTTTATGTGCTAATACTATATACCACCAGAATCTCTTGCTGTYTTCTGATTGAAAAAGCACTCAGTACTCCAGGCTGTATCTGCAAGACTAAGATTTTCCAGCAATGGATGTCTATGAATTTAGTTTACAAGCTCTAATAAACCACTTGCCAAACGCAGCCATTTTTTGTATACTAGCAAACATATTATTTCAGTATGTTGTTCTACAGGAAAAAAGCATTAGCAAGAACTTTCAATTATAATTCCAATCAATGGAATTAAGCACACATCTCTGATGACAAAGTCTTTCTTCCCTTTCTTTGGCTGAAAACCCTTGGGGGAAGCGACTTTATTCAGGCAGTCTCTCCCAAGAAATCAAAACAATTATTATAAGACTGACTAGACTTTTGACTAGTCAACAAGCGTTAGTTTCAGACGCCTTAGTCTCTGAAAACAGATCTTGGCCTGAAGTCTCACAGCCAGTTGTTCTTACCACTTGCTTCTACAATTGCAGAAAGATCACGGGCAGCTAAGGCTCAAAGGTGAGCCAGTAAGTAGTACTGCCTGAAGCAATACTAAGGTAGGCACATTTATCTTGCTCAGTTATTACTAAAAAAGAAAGATCAGTTCCATTTTTCCTGTGGGAAGAAAGCTTACCACCCACAGCACATTGGCGAAAACGTTAACACAGAGTCTCCTCTGCATTAACTTTTCACACCATGCAAAGAGCAGCACTGTATACAGACATGAGGCTGGTATTAACTCTTGGCAGACTGACACTTTGCCATCAAATCAACTGGTACCAGAGATAAATCACATAGATGTCAGCTGGCTGTACACCTAGGCTGAGGAAGTCTCCTTCCAGAAGCCTGGCTGCGTCATGGCATCAGCATGGGGTTGGTCACACACTGCTCACCTAAGTCAAAAAACCTCACTACTTGTTTTCCATAAGCATCTGCATGCCTTTAGCTCATACTTTCTGAAGCATGTTTACTAGTTATGCAATTAATATTAATATAAAATGTATTGCTTCATCTGATCTCAGTGACTGCAGCCTCCAAGATGGAAATTCACTCTCCTCCTTCCATTGCTCATTACATAGAATAAGTCAGAAACACCAAATCAGAAGACATTGCTGAAATCCAGATTGTACATGACATTAAATCAATTCTCTCCTTCTAATAAAAGATATTTTTATTAGTAATTAAAGCTTGAATGAACTTGCATTAACACTGCCCTTCTAATGAAACACATACACGGAGGTTTCAATAGCCTCTTCTAGTGTATTGGGTACAAAATGGCAAGGTTTGGGTAGCAGAGGGACTGCAGGAGTGGCCTCTGTGGGAGAAGGTCAGGTGCTGCCCTGTGTCAGATATAGCCACTTCCCCAACAGACTCACTGCYGGCCAAAGCTGAGCCCATCAGTGAAATTGGTGGCACTTCTGTGAAAAAATATTTAAGAAAGGGCAGAAAATAACAAGGAAGAGGGAACAAGGGTACAAGGGAGCAGAAAAGAGAATAACAGAGGAAACAAGGAAGTGAGAGAAGACCAAGATCAGGAGAGTAGGAGGTGCCCCATGTTGTCTTTGTTTCCTAATACCCAAGTTAGTAATTAAATGTTTGTGTTGATTGGTAATAAATACCTGCTTTCTCCAGAGGGCGTACAACCAAGCAGCAAACAAACAACAAAACATCTATCCCTTATTATTAGTAAGGAACTGCAGACAAGCAATGTGTTAGAAGCAACAAGGACGGACAGACCCTATTCCATCAGAAGTTACGCATTTCCTTTCACTGATCTCAACTGCTATAGTGTACCAGTGTATCCCCTTCCTTCCCCTTCCTTCGTTCATTTGTTATCTGTTTATAACCTATGCTTACTTTGCTAGTTTTTCTCAATACACATTTGTCTCTGCCAGTTTTCATAAGGCAACTCATACAACTGGTACTCAAAGAACAATACGATAAAAAAACTGATCAGGCAGTAAGGAATTCAGGAAAGATTTTCTTGATTACCACCAAGCATATTTACAGCATCATTTGATAACAGCTAATAACGGCACAGGAATTGTTCTGCCCATCATGAAGATACAATTATTTCCAGGGTAGTACAGGACAACCACTTAATTTACAACATTCTTAAGCTGTGAAAGGAAGGAAATGAAGACTATTGTATCCAATTGTAATTGTAGTAGTCTTCAAGCATCTTGGCAAAATATAATTATTTAATTACCATTTGCATAATGTAATTATTTAACTACATGGGGATATTTTCTACCCAACAAATGCACACCTCTCTTTCAGAACCACGAACGGTACCTCTAACAGCACTGATGCATTGGCTATGCAAATGTTTAGCAGTGACCTTTCCTTAAAGACTGTCTTCAATTTTGTCACCAGTATAATTTTATGTTGCATCAACCTATTTCTTGCATATCTGCCGTGCAAGTGCTGATCCTGCCCATTCATACTTCCTTATCAAGATTTAAGAAAGACCATGAAAACATCAGTGGCTGCTTCAGGTTTCCAATGGCCTTAACTAATAAGTTTGTGAACTCATGTACTAACATTAACAGCTGGCATTTAACAGATTAAATGGGTAAGGAATATCACCATAYTTAATCTAATTTCAGTGGTACCTAAGGCAGAATGATACTAAAGCATCTATAAGGAATAATTTTTAAAGCAATTTAGCATCTAAATCTATAATTGGCACTGTGGCTGTTTGTATTGTATCATGATCCATCTGTGGAAGCCTTTAAGCTTTAAAATAAATACATTGTCCTCTCTTCCAATATGCACCTGCAGTTAACAACTACTTGGTTTACAGAAGAGGTCATAAAGACAGCCCTGAAAAGTAAGAGTTCAGTACTTCACAACTCAGTACACTGCACGTGCTTTATCCTCCTCTGTGCTGCTTAATCTGAACCATCAACTGCTGCCAGTAATACACTTCTTTCCCTCTTTTATTTTTTTCTCCCATTTATTTCCCTGAGCTGTACATTGCATAACTTTCCTCCAGTTTATGACTGATGCTAAATTGACTCTGTTATGATGTTTTTCATTATTTCTCATGCCTGTCTCTCCTTGAGGTTTCATCATGTAAGAACAGCCTCCTTAGCTATTATTAACCATTTCTACAACTAGTACCGCAAGGCCTTGAAGTAGAGAATCCGGACCAAAATATGCAACAGAAAATGGCAGCAGAAAGGCCCATCCCTAACAACAACTGGGAAGTTCTGGCAACACAGTTACACTATGGTGAATACATGAATATGGTTCTGCATAATGAACTAGTAAGTTTTGTAAAAAACTCACTTACATGCATATTGCATACCGCAAAAAGGAAACTCTCTTCAGACCAACACTGCTGAGAATGACGGGACTAACAAAATAGCCAGCTTCAACAGAAAAGCACACTGACATCACTAGTTCTATCTCCATAAAAACCTTTCAAGCTTATTAAAAAATACTCCTTTTTTTCAGCTTCATTCAGACTTCAACTTTTCTTCCCAAGAAAGGTTACCATGGACAGGTTTACAATTAAGAGAAAGGATCAAGCCAGAAAAGGGCTGCAAAAATAGTTGCAGAGAGAGATTCAGACATGTTGTTTGTTGTTACTAGTCCATAAGATTTGCTTTGATTCTACCCCTCGTTTGACTGCAGGCCTACTCACAAAAGCAGCAGTGTTTCATATCAAAGCTTTACCGTTGTGAAGATGGCTTCCATGGTATCCGAAGTGCTTTACAAAATCTGCAGTGTAACCTCACATGCTGATTTCAGTAAGTGCCAGTAACAAGAAGGGATAGACAGTAAATCAGCAAAAATATCCTATCTGCAAAAACACCCCTATGTCAGCTGAAGACATGCAGAAGGCATCAATAATCGAGAAAAACTACACACGCTTAGGTGTAACAGGTTGCTCACAAAAGAAAAATGGGTTAGAAATGATGCCGGGATGTAGGCAGAAAGGCTTTGATCACATGCTCTTCTGAGTTCTCCAGTGCTCGACACTTTGATTTACCAGAAAGGAAGGAGCATGCAAGGATTAAAGAGGAAATGCAGTATCCACGCCTTACCTTACAAGGTGGACTCCTGATGCAAATCTAAGTAGACTATCATTAAAGACAAAATAAACCTCAGCTCTCTTTGGTGTTCAGCAGCCAGATTTTTGGGAAGTTAGGATAAACTATATGAAAGAGTACCATAGTTTGAAGAAACTGAAGGAACTGACTTTCTCACACAACCTCTGCAGCCTTCAGATTCTTGAGACAATCATGAAGAAGCTCACAGCAACTTTATGTGTTAGACTGTCTCTGCTGGTACTTTGGGAATTGTTTCAGGATTTTAAGTACCGACATTTTCATAGGCCTGGTGGCCTCAGACTCTCACTCCCAGCACTCAAAAAAATCTATATTCGACTTCCTGAAGGCAGTAGCATTTCAGCTTTCTGTGGAAGGAAGGATCCTTTCACCCTTTTCCTCTACATGTGCCCTTCATCTGTTAGCCAATCTATATCCTCTATGCCCTTCCACCAGAGGCTATTCTACGCGACAGGTAAAAATCCCAGACTTGCGTTGGGTCATAGAGCCTTGATATAGTTTTTAGAAGTGTGAAAACTTTACCTACATTTTGTCACATGAGAAGATACACAGAGGAAGATCCCACTTTCAAAGTCTATAGTAATTAATGCAAACACATTATCAGCATCCTTAATAATTACAGTCAGACAATTCCTGTCTTGGAAGGCTGATCCCATGCAGGACGCTGCCATAAATCATCTACCAGATGAATGAACCTCTGATATGAAAACATTACCTCCTTGTTTGTACAGCGTGATGAACACCAACAAGCAATGGCAGAAGCAGCTCACCAAGATGCAACACTGCATCAGCCATGGAGAAAAGTATACTCAGAAGACAAAAATCTAAAGTTACAGTAACAGTGACAGAGCTTCCCACAGAAAGGTTATTTTATGTATTCTCTCACCCCCCAAAACATCACAACACTGCTGACAAGGTGTCAACATTAATATTGTATTGTGCTGAAAAATGAATTTTACTGTTTTGAATATTCAAGTTAAGTTAATTCCCCTTGTCAGAGTCTAGTTTTGTTGCCAAAGAACTGACTTTAATGGAAGTGCACCTAAGAAAAAAACAAAATATCTAAGTGGGTTAAATTCTGCTACCACTGCTTGCTTACAGCTCAGCAACTCATGCTGACATTGCCAGGGTTCCTCAAGAAGACTCACAGAGCCTGTCTGTACAGAATTTGAAGAGCAGTGAAGCCCTAATCCTAAAAAAAAAAAAAAAAAAAAAAAATATCTGATCCAAACTACATAGAAAACACACAGCCACCCTGAGAGGATTCAACTCAATATCCATTCTGTGCATATTCCAGCACTCTGTAGTTAGTGTCAACACTGGACAGATCAGACAGACAGGGAATGGGAAAAAAACAACCCAAAAAAAAGGTGATCCTTTCCTGAAAAGCTAACTGTCAAGAAGCCATGATAATACTACAAACAGTATACAATCAGTACCAAACTTCAAAGATTGAAATGTGTATGACAGCACATATAGAAGGAAATGCCAAAACCTCTCAATAAATTTTCGACATTTTCGAGAACTTGAAACACAATTTATTGTGTTGTTATTGATTATTTGATTATTAATTATTATTGATATGTTACCACTACTGCATTTTAGTGCAGCCTATACACATACATAATGGTAAGCTACTAGAGTGCCGCTAACATTTATTTTCATTTGTTTCTAAAAAAACAAAATCTCTTGGAGAAATTTGATTTTTTTTCTGAGAAATAATCCCATGCTTATTGTATTAAGGTGGAAATTCAGTCTGGTTCTGCTGCTTAACACAAGCCCTTTCTCTCCCTGAAGTCACTTAAAGTTCTAGAAACATAAACATCAGACTGTATTTTCTCTATATGAAAGACACAAGTAGATACAAACCAAGAGCCAGAGAGCGCTGTTTGGAATCTTTACCCAGATTCACATCCACACTGAAGTGCTCTGGTTTTTGTTTTCTCTTTCATTTTTGGCCAAATAGGCCATCCTGGAACCCTGCACCCTCCGGAAGCCTGGGACAGATCCGGCTGGGTCTCCCCCAGAGCCACCAGCGCACACAAACACGACGCAGAGCCTGAACGGCTCCCCAGGGCAGCGGTGCCACGTGTCCCCACAGCATTCTCCCCTGTATTCATATCGCCTAGATTTTCCCATTAACTGTTCACTAGACAACACTGTGGGGAGCTAACTATTTATCAAATACACGCTCATAAAGGGATTAAGTTAATTGTGCCACACATTCTCAATAATGTACTGATTTGTAATTTCCTTTCAGGGACTTCTTATCAGAAATATCAGGGTATAGTAGATGTTTGGTGATAGAAAGGTCCATGAGATCTTTGAATTCAAATTAAGAAGTTCATATTACCATGTATTCTCAGATCTGAAATAATAGAACGAGCTAATATATTGCAAGAGACTGAAAAAGGGATGCTAACATGTACTCACTGAAAGGTAATGACAGCAATTCAAATTCTTACACGGCAAATGGACAGCCTGGGTACGGCAATTTTGGTTTTCAAGTAATGCAGGTAGAGCAGCAACAGAATGTGAGTCGTCGCAGCAACGATCCAACTCATGAAAATTTCAGAAGGCAGCTCACTTCTGCTAAAGAGTCACCTAAGACTCAGCTTCACTTTGCTCAGGATCAAGGCACTTGCAAATGTAAGAGATCCAGATGCTTCTCCCAAGGGGGCATAGGGGAAGCCACCGGTCCCAGAAGGCTGCAGGTCACTGGTACAGAACACCGCAAGACCTTCTACTTACCTGGGCTATGTGTCCTGAACTTCATTTTATTTGATTGTTGATTGGTGGAGATGTCAGGCTGCAAACATAGGCAGCGTTCAGGTTTTAACAACTGGATGTTTGTCTCATTTGTACAAAACTCTGCCTGTCCTACATAATATATATGTGACTATGTTCACCCAAAAAGGACAGACGTTCATGTAGAGAAGTTGGACGCTTCCTGCCTTGGCAGACTTTGCTAACCTAACACTTCCTAAAAAGTCATTGCACAAAAGTTACTTTACACTGAAGAAAGATGTCTGAAGATGACTCTCAAGATGTGCTCAGCGCTAGAGGGCAGTGTAAGAAACAGGAAAATTTGTCTTCTAAGAAAAATCTGAAGTTTTTGGGGCTTCTTAAGAACTTGTTAAAAAGCTCTCAGAACTGCAAGTAGCAAACTTATAAACTGCTAATTAACCAGGAAATTCTATTACAGTGGTTATTTCCCAAGGGTAAGAAAACATATAGGAGAAAAATAAAATTACTATTATGTCATCAAGCAAACACTACACTATATTGTGTGGGTGCATGCAAACAACACTCTAGAGGAACAAGGTCTTGGTAAGGGCTCTGTATTTCTCCTCTATATACTAGAGCTAGCCTATTCCGATCTGAAAACACTATAAATCCTGGCCATTGTTGTTTCTACTAGATACCTTCTCACTACTAGCCTATTAAATTCCCCTCTAGCCACAACTGTTCCATGGATATGAATCAGGCTAGACAGGTCCCTGCACCGTTCTGGCAAAGTTAACATAAAGTTACTACAAGCCTGGACAACCTGAAACTAAGGTTAAAGCTTTTAACTTACTGGAAAGGGATTATCAAAGGAAATACATATTTCCAAGTACAATCAATTTCCTCCGCTAATATTTACCAGATGAAAACACAGAGCTCTCTAACAGGTACCAATACTGCACTTTGAAGGCTTTCTGTATTCCTTGACACCAATACTTTGACAGAGACGAATTTTGTCTTCTCAAATGGGTAAAAGGCTGATTTTCAAAAAATACACTATAAGGATATTGAAGACTAAGGAGTACCAAGATCCAAATCTTCAGACTTTCTGAAACACATTTTTAAGATTGTCCAAAGCAATACACCTCTGCATTCCTCATGCTTAGAAACCAGATTTTATAAAAGCATCGATTCATTTAAAGTTAACACATAATTGCTTAACTACAGACCTTCAAGATAAAGGGTGGTCAGAATAATTATTTATTATCACTTAAAGGACTACTGTTGTGTTCATTACAAGAAATACATTTTAAACTGTAAAATTATTTTTCTGATTTCAAAAAAATCTGTATTTAAAGCACTAACTTAAACTCAACCTGCAGGCACACATGCAACAATTTTTGGAATAATAGTCTAATGATACAATAATATTCTGCCAAAAACTGCTCAAAAATTAATTTGGCAACTTTATTTCAGTTTGTGATACATAGATCTCAACATTACAAACTGCAGTGCAACTGCCACAAACTGGTAGTGGTATCCGTAACGGAAACAGAGGAATGAATTGGGCACAATTACCAATCTATTTTTTCAGATAAGCAGCATGATACGTCTCATTCCAACTTTTATTCTTTGTTGAGGAGCTGACACATAAAGCCCTAAGCAAATTGCAACACAACAAAAACTCTCCATGCCAAAAGTCCTCCTGCAACTGGCACTGAATGCCATTTCATGTTTTCCCAACTTGCTTTCTGCCATTCTTGCACATTGTGGAACTTCTGTTCCACCAAACAAAAGTAGTGCATTTTACCAATAGGGAATTTTATTATTACTAGTAGAATGGTTAACAAGTGTAAAGGTTGTTTTAAAATCCAGCTTATTTTGTATTTAGAACATAACGTTTAGATGATAAACAAATAACTTTTGGGTTTGGGTTTGGTTTTTTTTGTTTAATGACAGCTAAAATCGTAAACAGAGTGGACAGCTGCCAGGGGTGGCAGACTACCTACTTCACCTATTCAAAAAGAAGAGATGACTTTCTCCACCAATGGCCCATTGCATGGTGACAGGCTACTGCAATTATTGCTCCTGCCCAAGACTCTCCCCTATCTTCCTGACCCGACCCTGTCCTGGCCCTTTCTTCTCCCCTCCTCTCCCCGCAAGCCAAAAGGGTGAGCAGAGGTTCTCTGAGAGAAAAGAGAAGGAGAACAGTGGATTTTGAAAAGGAGGAGGAGAAGCAGTAGCAAGCCCACAGACCCTCCAGCTGGACTCCCAGGACTGAGTGGGCAGGGAAGCAGGGAAAGAAGTGACCATTCCAGGCTAACTTCCAGCCTCCTCCTGTCTCTCCCCCACTAGCACCCAMCCCATTCCTCCCAGCAGTTACTAAAATCATGAAAATACTTGTTCATTACATCCTCCTGTCATCACAGTTGAATAAATACTTGAATGTACTAGGCACTAGCATTCCTCAGTTCTTAGCAAGTATGGAAAGGTTTGCAAAGCAAGCTTGAAAGGTACAGATGTACAGTCAATACAATCTACATATAAAGAGCACTCTGCAAAGGAACAGAATAAACCAGGTTCCACAGTAAGGCTTAGCGTCAGAGACCTCTCAAAGACACAGCATAGTGAGTTCCAGTGCRGGAATGGAGATAAAAAGATTCAGAATATTCCACTGATTGTAACTGCACATGTTCCTAAATTTAGGCATCTGCTTGTCAGCTTACTAAAAAAGGAATCTCATTTTTCTTTGGGATTAGTGGAGTTTACATCTGTGCAGTTGAGAGGATTTAGAAGCTCAGTGTGTTTTATATCATAAACCCAAATCTATGTCACCTGAAGTAAACACAAAAGCACTTAACTATTTTGAAAACTCTGTTTTGCCAAGAGCTGTTAGGCTGTGATGGTAATTAGTCATATGCACAGCTTTTACTTTTATACAAAACTGAGTAGTCACAYCAAAAGTAAAGTTCACATGAGGAAACAGAAACTAGCTCTTTTCTACACTCACCCAACTCAAAGCACCAAAAATAGGCTTCCTCTTTCAGTAATCACCTAAAATGAGATTTCTTCTGCTTACCGGGCTGTACTGAGCTTCCTCAGATTAATTCTCCTCACTAATGCCCATTCAGTTCTCTGAGGAATTTTGTTTTGGTCCCTTCTTCACAAACACAAAAAATTTAGAGAGCAGCGGCTCCCCCACTCAAGACAGCCTTTTCACTTTTCATAAATGCTTTCAACATTACGATAAACATTGTAAGCTGTTTCACCACTTCCACCGAAGTACGTCACTGGCACCTCAGTAAACAGTCTGCATTTGACAGGGCTCCTATTTCGAATGTACTTTTCAAACACTTGCAGATGTAACTGTATATGCTTGGAGTTAGTTCACACTTTCAAGATTTTTCCTAATCTTCCCCAAGAGACAGAGATGAACTTCAGTCTTAAATGAAACCTGAAGAAATCTGAAGAACAACATGGCAGTTTTGAAGAAAAGCCCGCGTGCACTTCTGTAAAAGCATCTTTCCATCCCCATTTGCCATTAGCTCTTTTCATGCTTAAAGCACTAGACATACACAAATGCAGTAACAGGGACTAAGTACATTTTAAAGATTTGCAAGCTACATGCAACAGAAAAAGAAAACTAAGCATAACATAGCTTCTCCTCTTTGCAGAAAAACATGAATGACAAATTAAAAGTCCTCTCCCATATTTGATACCAAGTAGATGATTTGTGCTAATGTTAACAGCAATAATAAACTGAGACTGTCAAGATGTCATGAATTTTCCTTGAAATAGTAAGAAAAAGTAAAGAAAACGCAATCAAATGAAGTCCTCAGGTTTAATAGGTATTTGGTAAGTGCTGTAAGACTATACTGATCTTTAACTTAGTTCTGAAAAAAGGATAGTAAGTCAAAACATGCTAAAAGAAAACAAGTCATGTAGACAACCATTAGTCTGCATAAACAGTAGGCAAAGAGAATTTCTAGATTATACGCAGCAAATACTTTGGTTTGTTTACTGTTCTCAGCTCTTTGCACTGTCTATCCTACAACTAGGAACTTTGAGAAATATCTACTACCTGAGGTTTCTTCCTCTTCTGTGTTATTTTAAGAACTGCAGATAAAATGGCTTTAAAACTTACAAGATTCTGCATTTCCTTTGCAACTTTAAAAACCAGAATAACTTTTTAAAATATTTTTAATTTGCATTAACTCTACTCTTCCTCTGCTTCAGTAATGTGAAGAATGGAAGCACTTGACCCATGTCAGCTCTGCAGGGTTCTGCTCCATTAGCAAGACTGTAGTTTTTGCTGAGTGTACACAAATATTCACAAAATTCAATAAATACATCAAAAAAAAAACACTATGGAAGAGAGTATCTCGCCAGTGTTCTCCACAAGGCCATGAGACTCCTCTAAAGATTTTACTGTAATGAAGAAAGAACAAGAGTGCAAAACTCCATAAGCACTGTTRTTCCTCAAAACGAGGAAAAAAATGCATTCTGTTCTCAGGAACAAGAGTGGAAAACTCCGTAAGCACTGTTATTCCTCAAAACGAGGAAAAAAATGCATTCTGTTCTCTCCGAAGTATATGATTGCCCATGGACTGTGATGACCATTACATGAGGCAAGAACTGGACACAAGAGTATGATCTTCAGATGAAAGGAATACAGACATAGTTTTTAAAAGCCCTATCTCTGTATCCACAGTTGGGTCCCTCTTTGGAAAATAAGGCAATAAAACTAATAAAACCTGCAGAACAGCAAGGCTCAATTATTTAATATTTGTTAACCAGTTTGAAGAGATAAACTTGTATCTGTTTTATACTGCTCTTTACAACACACCAGGTTGATTCCTCAGAAGAGATATTGTGCAGTTTTATGGGCAGGGGAGTTACGAAGCCATGAAAGATCATTACAGGGAGGAAGGGGGAAAGGTGCAGTGACTGGTCATTACTGATCATTACAATGATCATTACTGCTGAAAGAGATCTAAAAGCTTAGAACATACGAGGAGCTTCTTAAACAGGTGCTGATTCCTACAAAATGACAGACAAATTCCACTATCATATACACTAGAAATTAAAGACATAGGGAGGTGGTTGGGGTTTGTTTGTTTGTTTGTTTGTTTTTAAAAGTCATCGAGACTCTTCGAAAAGAATTGGTCCAGTCCTTTTAATGGTGCTCACCAATACTGCACCCCAATCTAAGGCAGGGCAAAAGCATACTGTGCCCACTGCACAGCACCTCCAAAAACATCAACATCTTACTGAATTATTGAGAAATACTGTTACTTACTGCGTTAGCCACAGTACTTCCACAGAAGGCCTGTTGTTCAAGTTATGCTTACCACCAATATGATCCAAACCTACTTATTGTAGAAACACTGACAAAAATCACAGCTGGACATGTTATTGAAAAAATTAACCTTTTTTATGATTACTGTAACTTAAATTAATCATGTTTGCAGTATGTTTTAAAGAGAAGACGACTGCACCCAGCAGCAAATGCATTTTTACTCAAATGTTGTTGCTTCTCTGGAAAGTCTTTTGAGTGCTTTGATAAACTTCATTACATTTCACATTCTCTTTTGTTTTCCAGCAAAAAACCCCATTCAGCAGAAAATAGCCTGAAAAGGCGTTACTAATAGTGACTGTGAAATAGCTTAACTTCTAGGCACTTAATGATCTTACCACACTCTACCCTTCAGGTGGGACACAAGTGACACTCAGATGTCAGTATGCCCATTGTGAAGCCACTCAGGCAGGCAAGAGAAAACGTAAAGGGCAGAGAGCCTTGCCTTGAATCCTGCCTCCCACAACGACTCACTTGCTTCCTGCTGCAAGAAAGCGCCTTCTTTCACTTGCGATTCACAGCTCCGAACACTCTCCTGGATTTACGTGTCCACGCTTTCGCTTTAAAACAGCCCCCTAGGCCCGACCTTCCTCTCTAACCAATTCAGAAAAAGGTCTTCCTCTTTACCCAACATTATGCAGTAAGAGCACCTCTGCAGGATACAAACCATTCAGGTTTACTTCTGTCTCTTGTGTGAAGTGATTTGGATGTACACCAAGGCTGTACTGGGACCCATGACAAAGCTGCTTAGATGAATGACAGCACAAGTGCTGCTACTGATTTGTACCAGATAAAGATCTAGAAGAATATTTTAAATAGTCTATTATAAAATAAATTCTCATCTCAGCTATATTAAAATGCACAGGAGTAGAATTTGCTTAAATTCAAAAAGTTGCCGAAGGATACCACAGTTACATTTCATGTAATTGCACAGAAGTATTTCATACTAATTCTTCTGTTCCACTGTAAAAAAGAGCAGAATCGGACCTGGATCCTACAGTCTGTGCATTAAATAAAGGAGTGCATTTAGCAGATATCTCATATACATGTAATCCCAGATAGGCGGTTACTGATCCTAGCTGTTCTAAACAGAAACAGAATTATCCAGGAGTGTTAGCAAACATTAGCAAAATGCCTAAAAAAACTGGGTAATGAAAACAGACTTTCACCAATTTTGTGGAATACCTTTAATAATAGAGGACCAGAGACTTTATTATTATATTATTTACTACCATTACTTTTAGCAGAGACTATTAGGATAGATAGCAGAAGAATATATTCTGATAAAACACCAGAGAATTGTGAGATATTCAATTTCGAATTTACATAATGCTTTTAGGAATTGTTATGCATGATAACAGATTTCATTAATCCTGAGGTTATGTCCAAAATGAAACACGGTGGTTTTTTAATTTGCTCCACCTGCCCAGCAGGTGTTTGAAATCTGCAGGGCTTGCAAGTTAATTACTGATGAGTCACTAGGGTGGGTGGGCTAATTAAACTCTATTTGAAAAAGAAAAGAATGAACAAATCATTTTACCAAGAGTTAGAATATTAGCTGCAGAGTAGTAGTGAAGGAAGAAATTCYAGAAGCAGCCAGCTCTGAAGAGAAGACTTGAGAGGAGCTGATGTTACTTTGGAATAGCTATTCATCAATGAAACCAAAGATTTTCTACATCCACAGTGGAAGTAATTTTCTCTAACAGCAAAAGAAGATTCTTAACAGTTTGTTTCCAATTAATCTTCACTCCTGGAGGAAAGCTGCCCTTTAACACTTTGAGGCTTAAACACAGTTGGCACAGATTGACAAAAATCAGTAAAGGCTCCACGAATTTTGTAAACAAATCCTAGCTTGAGGCAATGCCAGAGAATTAAGTTTCTTACCTGGAAAATGGAATCTGGGATATTTTAATCCAATGTTTTGTTTTACCTGAGTTGTTTTCTAAATGCCATCTCTGAAAAAGGAATAATTATGAGAGAAATTGAAGCCAATTAGAAAGCAGGAGGTAATTTCCCTGGCAGGAGAACTAAAGCTCATTGTGTTAGTCCTAATCATCATCTCTAAACCTTAGCCAGAAAAGTTTCCTAAAGAAGGCCCACACAGTGTTTCATTGTGTCACTGGGGAAGGGTGATTCGGTAAGCCTGCTGAGGAGGCATGGCCTTCTCCATGAGCAGAGCCACAATTTGGCTGGGAACATTGTAATGAATCTGCTTCTCTTTCCATCTGACTAAAACATGCACATGGAATCCATCTCTCCATACTGTTGACTCAGACTTTCTCAGTGTGATCTTGAGATCGAAAGTTATGTCAAGGTTGCTTCTCTGCTCCATACTGATGTTTAGTCAATGGTCATTGCCTGAAAGAGGTCAGCAGGTGCACAAGGGAGTTGGAGATTTAACTCCAAGGGTGTTTTTGCATTTTAAGGTAATCTAACAGAAAAATATGTCTCCTTTTTAGAGCTTAATGCTCCTAGATAGCAAGTTTTTGGTATGCTACCAAGGCCAGTAAGCTTGCCAATGCTTACCCAAACACTGCTGAAAAGAAGTAGAAACTGATAGCAAGAAAACTCCTACACTAGTTTCACTCCATCCTAGTTTCAGAATAGTGGCCTGCTAAAAGGTTCAGTGAAGGAGTGCTTCTGACTGTTATTAGCGTCTCTCTGCAGCTGTACCTATGCCAATACAGGAGTTTAAAAATACATGCAAGGACATACTGATGAGACCTTTCTCATCCCATATAATTTACATAAGAGTAGGTTAATCAGATTCAGAGAACTGAGCACAATCTTGTATGGTTTCTTCTCCAGTGAATGTTGTTATAGAGGGTTCTGTCCCTTCAGACATTTGCTCTGGTAACACTTTCTTGTTTATGTACTTTCCTGCCAAAGACCTAGAAAGTTGTGGAAGAACAGATGTCTGTTTTTCCATCACCACTTTCTCGGCTTCATCTACCACCAGGTTCTCCAGTTCCCCAATGCTCTCAGAAATGGAACTGCAGGCACCAGATTTCCACTTATTTAGGTCCTCRGCCTTACCTACAGTCAATAGAAGATTTGCCATTGTTATTTTCCTGTACACTCTCCAGTCTAATTTTACACGGTTTTCATAAGTAGAACTTTCTATCTGTGTTCATGACGCATTCTCGGTACTTTTCGTCTGTTCCTCCTGACATCTCTACTTCCTGACTTTGGCCTGCTTTCAAACTGCCGCGAAGAGTAACAACCCATGGGCACATGGAGTGCGCAAAGCTGCGTAACACTGGGTAAGTTACTTGGATACCAAAACATCTCCACCTTAAAAAAAGTGCCTAGCCTTCAATGCAAAGAGCTATTCCCAAGACAGCCTGTTGCCTCAGACCAGAAGGAAAAGGAGAAAATGCTGAAACTTAAGAGCCAAACTGTCCACAACCACAAGCACATCCTTTGGTCTCCTGTGGAGGATGATGGTTGCACTGGGAACTTACACTATGGGTAATTTTCTCCTGTTGCTGCTCATAGAATCCTTCAACAGTGGAAAAGGAAAAAGAGGATTTAATTTTCCGCCTAAAATAATTCCTTAATTATCTTTGTACAACTGAGCACTTACAGAAAAGCCAGAATGTTCTCCCCGTGGATCTCATCTTGCCATTGTAAAACAGGAATAGCACTGCTTCCCCTGCCTTGCAGGAGTATTAAAATAATGCTACACTTCTGAGCTACTCAGTACCAGCCATCACTGAAATGCCTATAAAAACAATAAAAATCCTCTTTCCTCTCATTAGCAAAGATGTTAAGAGCAGCCATTTTTCACAAATTCCTCTGCATGAGCAGACAGTCTGCATCATCAACAATCTTCAATTACTTGTTGTCCCGGTCTCACAAGAAGTTAATACTGAAGATGTTGGTTTCACTGTTTCCAAGCCACCTGCCTCTAACACTCTCTGTATTACAAGGAGCAGATGTTTACTACAATTCCGTTTCCTTAACTAGTAACAGCGGATTTGTTTTGTGCGTGAGGAGATTAACTAGATTTTCAAACCTCTTTGGAGTTTGGATTGTGAGGAATATTTAATATTTCAGTAGAACTATCTTCCCTTCAAAAAGTCATGTGGACTCAGATATTCACTGTCTTACAGCCTGATAAAAATTTGGTTCTATGAACAACAAATGTTAAATTGTTACCAAGAGGGTATCCATTCCCAACTGACCTAATCATACAGCGTGTAAAGAAGCAAAAATGCTGATTTTCAAGTTAGAATATATTGCACTCAAATAATTTTGTTCAGGCAAAATCCTTTCTTTAAATTATACCTTTTAGCTCTAACAAAATGTGCATTTCTTTGCTTAATTATACAGCCTGCTTTACCCCTCTCTTTTCCCATTCCCCCTTTTTGTTTTCTCTTGCTCAGAGGTATGCAAGCCATCTGTGCAGCTAACGTGGTCTAATAACTATCTGCAAATCTGTTTCCCTGAAAGTGACATTACCAAAGCTGGAAGGCCAAATAGTACCAGCTGCTTGCCGGAGTGCAGGCTTGCACATCGCAAGGTCTCTTCAATTTGCTCGCTCCCCGGCCTTCTATGTGGACAATACATGAAAATATCTTAAGACTCCACAGGTCCCATACTTCTGCTTGGGTCAAACATACCTGCACATTTTTTTATTTTATAATACCAGAGCATAGTATTTGAGTTTAAATGCCAATATTTCAAATAGTTAACTGAGTTTCACATCTCACTTCTTTGAGACAATGTCCAGTAGACATCAGATCCCCATGGAGAGAACTTCTGAAGAACAGTTTTTTCCACTGACTTTAATAAAATCTATTTTAAATAGAAATATTGACACTTATTCTCAACATACTGCCCAGTACATATATTTTCCATACATGCTGCACTTCGTTAATATCTGATTTTTTATTTTTTTTTTACTGTTTTTCTTTATTGACAAAGGGAAAAATCTTAATCTCAAAAAGGGTAATAAAAGTGTTATGACTTGTTCTTATAATGCTAGACCATTAAAAACTTTTCTGAATTTTTACTGAAAAGATACTTAAATTTTATTCTCATGACACTTGCATAATATAGATACATATGCTTACTTTTATCACTTTTTTTATAAGATTTAAGTGTTTGGGATAAGTAAAGAAACTCCAGGGGATTTACATTCTCCATCTCTGAAGAGGAAGATTCCAGGGTCAAAAGAATACATCCTTGGCCTACAAAAACCAAAACATGTTTATACAGCTTTTGAAACTGTCTGTCCTCATTTAAATTTTTACACTGTTTTCTCTTAGATTATATTTTGGGAATCTGGTTTAGAGGTTTACATGAAATACTTCATGTTAGTTTTTAAATTAAATTAGTAAATGTACAAATCATATACCTAAAGTGAGACGTTACTTATACAGTCACACCACCAGCCAGAACATCTCTTTAGTACAAGACTATTTTTACTACAAGAGAAACACTGACATAATCTTACTTTGAATACTACTGGTGTAAAGAAGACTTGCAGCTTTACAACAAAGTACAAGTGTTGCAACTGGAGCAAAGACATACTTTGAACCAAAGCTAAATTCTGTCTCATAAAAAGAGCCCTTTTTTCCATGTTTGGGAGGAAAAAAAAATCTAATTTAAATACACTCAACAGGTACAGAGGAGCTTCTTATTAAGGGTATCTTCTTCTGGTAGCACTCACACACTAATGCTCACAGCTTCCAACTCTTAAGAAAAGCCATGTTCTATGAAACATGATGGTAACTTCTTTTGAACTTGCATTTCCTATTAATAACATTAAACTCAGCTTAACCTTAAGTATTTGGATATCTCTTGATTTACCTTTTACAATATATTTGCTGCCAGTGTACAGAATGGTAGAAGCAGAGGACAGGTAAGAACAAGAAGAGAAAGCGCCTTCATTACATTCCCTCCAATATACTAACCAGGAAAGCACAGCTACTGCATGGAAAGTAGTAAATTATGCAGGGGAAAAAAGTCAATATAAATCTGTTTTCTCTTGGAGTAAAAGTACACTCTACATGCCACAGTGTTGTTCTTGCTTGAGTTTTCAGCAATGACTACTCAGATCCTCCTACTGGGGACCAACTCAGTCATTGCTAATTTTTAACCTAAATAAGTACTAATTTCTAAACCACACCTTTGAGGCAAACAGTCCTTAATAGAGAAGATAAAACATAAAGGGATATTGGAACAGTAATTCCTACATTGTTTTAACGTTTAAGGAAAAGGAATTACTCTTTCACGAATATCAGTTAATGAACAGCTTTACATAAAGTATATTCAGAGTACAAGGCTTACAATAAGATACAATATATCTTCCTAAGTGGTAATAAGACATGCTGACAGAAGAAAATAGTGCTGGAAACTATGGTATAACTCAAAACTTTGTTTCACTCGTGACTCACTGATAGATGATTGTGTCTTTCCAATGCTTAACTGGATTTCGAAGGTCTACCTTTTAACATGGTCAGCTGTTTGTCTTCTAGTCTTACTTGACAAATAAAATTAAGTAGTTTGAATTTATGCTAGCTTCTTCACAGAATTTCCGTTTATAAACATAGAATTCAAATGTCTTATTTAATATTTCCCATTAGAAAAGAGCAGGAGAATGAGGAATGACATTTTGCCATATTTGTCATATAATTCTATTTGATGTCATTCCTCTTTCAGTGATTTCTATCTGCATAATTTAATAGTTCATTATCATATTACAGCCACTGAATCTCAAATAGCTGGTCATGATCATATTTCAGAACCTGTTAGCATTTAGTTGCTACAGTCCTGTTCTTCCTATCTTCCATCTGAGCCACTTCTTCCAGCTGGTCAGTGGAGGAAAAAAGTATTAATAGCATTACAATAGCAGGGTAGAAAACTTGCATCATATCATCCAATATCCCAAATGTTCAGGTGGATGTTTCCAAGCATTCTGCACAGGTTTCTGTGCAGCTTTTACTAATACTTTATACTAGATCCAYGTGCATTATTTAAAAAAAAAATAATCATATAGGTTAAGTTGTTGGGGCTTCTTTCTTTTCATCTTTTCAAATATTTAAAAGAATGCCTTTCCCTGTAAGGGAATTAGTTCTATATTTGGATCTAAGATCATTAGTATTTCTTTTATCTCAGATGCTGCCCAAATTGTACTCTACCTATTAAATAAGAACAGTCTCTATCCAATGTCAAGAGTATAAGCATAGTTAATTGAGCATGAAAACACATACAGATTCCTCAGCCAGGCAACCAAGCTGCATCTTCTGCCCCCACCTCATTTTTTCCCTTCTTCTTCCTCAGAGTAGCTTCCATAAAAATCACTGTAATAAGCTGAAATATTTCTCCCTGTGCTACTTTGTGGAAAACTGCCTCCAGAGGACTGAAAGCCCCACAAGGACATTTGCAATTTCACCGTAATTGCTGCTGATTCTCCATGATAAATCCAAGCAAACTCAGGATTCCTTCCAGGGTCAGGGAGGCCAGTCTGCATTATTATTAAAGATTAATGCATATTTACACAAAGTCATATCTGTGAATTTATTCCCTCAGATCAAGAAAGCTAATGACTCTGTAGCTCCTGGGTCTCCCGTTTCCATTCAGATAAATATTCTTTGATACCCAAACTTACCCTTTCCACAGCTTATTTTATACTCAGTATTTAATGCAAAATTGACTTGGATAGGTTTTCCTACCGCAGTCCTAGAGTAAATTTTTTTGTTAAAAACTAATTCATAGGAATCATAGACTATCTTGAGTTGGAAGGGACCCATAAGGATCTTGGAGTCCAACCCCCTGCTCCTCCCAGGACTACCTAACACTAAACCGTATGACTAAGAGCGTTGTCCAGACGCTCGCTCCTTGAACTCTGACAGGCTTGGTGCCGTGACCGCTTCCCTGGGGAGCCTGTTCCAGTGACCGACCATACCTACATTTACCTCACAGAAAGCGACTTCGCAAAAACGCAACTTGTAATTCTACATATGTCTGAATCTGTAATGTGTAGAAAAATGTGACTATCAGGTTGTCTTTACTACATCCTACAGACTGCCAGGACCTACAACCTTGCTGAATGTTAGTTTCTTGGTGACGTATGTTTCCATCAACACTGAAATGCAGCTACTTCTGAATGTGTGAGAAAAGGGGACATCAGGTAGAAAGGGATCAAAGAGCTTGTTCTAAGCAAAGAAAGTACTGTAACCAAAGACATTGGGAAAAAAAAATTTGGATGAGAGCCACAACAAAATACTGGGGTTTATTACTAAAAAAATATTTTCCATTTTTGAAGCTACATATATTGGAGGTTTATTATATACCAATTTAAATACATATTAATTTATGCTTGACTGATTAGGTATATCATAATCCATTATGATATTCTAATATTTAAGAAAGTTTTGTTACCTACATTTTAAAAACATAATTTGGAATAGAAAGGGTAGGTATAACTGGAACATTCCTGCAATTTCTACAATGAAAACATTTTTCTAATCAGTTAAAATTCACTGAATCAAATATATTCATGCAAGTGTTTAGCTGACGCATAGATGGAATTAATTATTTGGACAAAAATTCAAAAACTTTTAGAAAGATCATTACTCTTTCTGTGAAATTAAATATCAGATTGTTCTCTTAATAAATGGAAGCCTTCATGAAAAGCCAATGAGAAACTATTGAATGAGAATTTAGATTAGGTTTGAGAATTCTGTCTTCAAGTTAGGAAAGCCATTTGCATTCCTAACAGCCACTAGCACTATCAAGCTCATTACTTAACGAGGGCAATCTAGCCAGTAAAACCAACTGCCAACTCAGAAGAAATAGCTTTTAAGTCAAGAATGCTCTCTGGTGACACACTACTGATGATGATTTTTATGTCAATGGCTACGAGAGATGCAAAACATGCAAAAGCCAGAGATTTTATCTGCAAGGTTGGACTATCAGATGTAGAGAGTACTCCCCAGAATACAAAGGAAAAGATTACTTGATTTTAGTAGTTATCGAGTGCAATTATCTATTGTGTATCTTGCAAAAATTAAAGTGATCTATAAAAAAAAAAAGTATTAAAAGCATTTTCCATGAGTTTGATGATGCTATTTATGCCTCTTTTTAAGAGCCCATAAAGCAACTTGTGAAACTATGGTCTCTCATACTGAGCAACTTGATGATGATGCTGATGCATCAGCTTACTAATTAGCACATACTCTGCAATTGCAATTATGTTTTGCTTCTTTTTAAATGTCTTTGTACAATGGAAATATCTCTATAGCTCTGTGATGTTCTCGATGTGCAGTTAAAATCTTTATCATATTTATCATATTTATTAGCTATCCCAAAGACAATTTGTGACCACAGTCGTTCCAAAGGGTATTACTGTTAATTTATATTACTCAAGCCCATCTCCGACTTGAAAATTTTACTTGATGGACATTATATTTGGAAAGTTGATACCTATTAGGGAAAAGCCTCATACCGTTTTAAAGGTTTGACATGGTAATAAGTAAGCAAAGCTCCACTAAACAACAAGGTGTGTTGGGACTTCCCTGTAGAATTTGAAACAAGTAAGTTTCCCTCCCAGAAGCAGAAAAGCTGCTTTGATTGTCCTTCAGCTATTTCAGTGAAAAGTTCTCCCTTTTTCTCCCCAGCTCTGAATATATTACTAGGATGCCTACTCTTCCACATGCACTATGGAACCATCATCTCACTGTTCTCCCAGCTACTCTTTAGCATGCAGATATGCTTTCCAGTCACAATATTTGTTTATCAACTTCCTTATCCTCTCACCTGAACTTCTGTCCTCCACCTGAAGCTTATCTCTTCACAAATACTGCTCTCTGGCGCACATACCAACGGTTAGGCTGGCTTTCTCATGGTTCTTTGCTTTAATTCTCTTGTCAGGTTTCCAGTCTCCTTTGGAATAATGCATGTTCTGTGCTGAAGAGATCAGGACCTTATTTTGGTACCTGTACTTGCTTTGTACACCATTCAAACATAGTGGCTATAATATATCTGGAGAGGGTCGGAGGAGATTTCCAGTGGCGCAAAAACAACACAGGAAGATGATAAATCCTTTGTTCCCAGTACAAAGGGACCCTCAGATTACTACAGCTTAAAGAAATCATTTTAGATGAGTGAGAAACCCAGACTCAGTGTGTAAATTAAGGCAGAGAGACACATTGGCTTCTCTTTCCCTTCAGGCTCTGTCTTCTGCAACTGCTGTATCCCCTAAAGGAACCAACAGAGAAAACAGCTCTGGKTTTTTTTTCAGCTCTTGTGTAGACTCCTGCCGCCTGCAGTTCCTCCCTTCCATGAACAAATGTGCCTTAATTTCCACTGTACCACGTGGACATGGATAGGCGCAATGTGATACCAGGATACCAGTTCTGTGCAACGTGCCAGAACATCTTGTTTCCACACATGGACACAACTTTCAAGGTACCATTCTGAAAACTCAGTGCAGCTTGTTAAAATAGTCTACCAAATCCCACAAGACATGTTGACAAGACCCAGTACTGAATAAAAAGTAGTATTAAGAGCACTGGGATACCTTTTATAGGACCAGCTATCAATTGTGCTTACTTGCAAAAAGTTATTTAATTTATTACTTCTACTGATTAAGAAGATGGTTAATGATTCATATTTTATTATCTGCTTAAATTTTTGCATAGCCATCACTCTTGCTAGCAAACAAAACCTGTAACAACTAGTTTTCAAGAAGTTACTGGCCAACTAAAAAAGACTGACAATCTGAGAAATAGTGACAGAAGAATGAAATTACCTTCCACAAGACACAACTGGCTTGTGAAGCTGTACCACAAATACACATCAATTTAGCAGGTGGGTAGAAGAAGCAGCTGATGCAGACCTATTAACTCTTCCAAAGCATCTTGAAGGTCAACCAAATACCCACAGTGATTTTGAGGTGTTTTGATAGCTAGGTAACCCTCCTGCAGGGAGCAACAGCAGTGACCACATCAGCATCAGGTCTTGACACAAGCATTTAACAAGTAACCTTGTTTTCAGAGGAAAACAGTAACTGACATGAGTGCAACTTGTGTAAGTCAAGTTTGCTGGGTTGGATTCAGTTTTGATCCTTTCAACCCATAATCCATCCATAATAATAAATACAAGTTTAGTGCTATATCAAAACATTTCCACTTCCACACACAAAGCTGAATTCATTCATCAACTGTAGCATTATTAAATCCTCACTGTTCAGTGACTTGATTAGGAATGCATTTTGGCAAATGCTCTAAGGAACAACAGATTCCAATGCTGTCTTACAGTCTCAAGTATCAGGCCAGACGCTCTTAGTTTCTCTTCATCAAACATACATGCCAGCTACCTCTACACAGCTCAGCTGTACTCGTGCTCCTAATGACACCCACTGGGAGCTGGAAACACACAGCCTCATCCAGTATTCCCTAAAGCAAAACAGACAAAGACATTGATTTTCCAGTTCAAGCACTAGCAGCAGGTTGCCTCAGTTTCCTGTCCAGTTTCATCTTCAGCACAACGTTTGCATCTTTACAGCTATTAACCTCATCACTCCATGACACTAAATATTGCTTTATTTTTTCCTTTTTAATAAAAAGCTCTGTATTTCTCTAATACTTAGCATGTTGTTCTTTTGAGGAAAAATATCATCTATCAGGTGCTCAGGTAAAGAAAAGAGCTCTTCTCTTCAAGATCTATTTTCTAAAACTACAGGTATGTTTGGCATGTGATTCACATATTCTAAGGATCAAAACACAGAAATGTTTTCAGCCTCAAGAGGTAGACAAAGCCTTCCAAAAATGAAGCCTGCAGTTGCTGCTGAACTAATAATTAGCACGTGGTATTGGCATTGATAAGGCAGTAAATTTAAACACTTAAAACAAATAACGTCTTTAATATGGTCTAGAAGAGGCATTTTTCTAATTTAGCTTTTCTTGATCCTGAMATTTATGCTGAAAAACTAACCTGGGACCAGAAATAGAGAAGAAATGCTGAAAGAGTAAATGAGATACAGCAATGAAAGAGCCTCAAGCATAATGCAGCTGTACCTACCTAACAGCTCTCTTCTCAATCTGTTGGACTCTGCGAGGCTGTCAAAGCAGAATTTACCATCTTCTAAGAAAAATCCAAGAGTTCCCTCCATCCTTGGAAATCAAATTTTTAGCTGAGCCGACATGCGTATTTATAAATTTTTTGTAAATGCTAGGTTTGTTTAAAGCATTGTCATCTGCAGTTTTCAGAAGATCAAATGGAATAACAAAAAACTCAAGAAAGATTACCATCAGCCCAGAGAGTTTACAAAATGAAAAGCAAGTTGTGAGTAGAGGAGGTTATAAATTATACAGCGTTTTTTTGATTTCACACACTGAAGAATAACCTCAATCAGATTCCTTGCCTGCCAGSAACAGAAACTCTGGCTCTACTTCTTGACAGCCACAGATGAGAATGGACAGCCTCATCTCAGCAAGCCCTTCTACAAATGGATTCTTCTACTATTGACCATYGCCCAGCCATGGCATCTGCCAGCTCCATTCTGTCCCAAATTCCCCTACCTCGACCAGCAAATGCCAAGCTAGGTCCTAGACCACTGAATATCTATACTAGATCAGCCTCACAGAGACAGCACAGTGCTGTTTGATAGACTGAAGTGGGATTCCAATCCTACTCACAGCATAACTGTGTACCTCCAATCCTCACTTCTTAAAATACTTTTCTTGTTATTATATACACATTTTTTTAASCTTTTCAGTATCTAAAACATAACCCTTGAGAACAAAGTAACTTCCCATCCCCAGGAGTACACACAGAATTTTCTGCTATGTTCTTTTTAGACTATATGGTGGCAGTAGTGCTTTAATCACTTCAATGATTTTGCTTAATAAAGAACACAATATAGATGGCCTTGTCTTCYACTCCAGCTGTGCTTTATCCATGCCCCTCTCATCAAGAAAACACCTGTGAAACATGACAGATTTAAGATACACCCCTTCCCATACCAGTAGATCATCAAAACAGATCAACACTCCGTAGTAACGGATGGAAGACTAAGCTTGCAGAAATGCCTCTGAAAGCTGAGCAGCTCAGAGTGGGCTTCCATTCTCTCCTGCACCTGTCTTTTGGGGTTTTTTAGTTTTGTGGTTTTTTTTTTTTGTTTGTTTGTTTGTTTTTTTTAAATAAAAATTAACAACTCCAGACAGGTTGACAACTTACTGAAAAATGGTTCTTCTTCAGAAAAGTGCTCATCACTTACTGTATACCATATTTATTACATTGGTACTGACATTTAACACTCAATAAATCCGCAGCTCTCCTGTGGAGCTCTGCCTTACAGTTAAACTCCGACTTCTCCCYCACAGCAGGGGGGGTGGAGYAGATGACCTTTGAAGGTCCCTTCCAACCCAACTATTCTATGATTCTCCTTTTCTTTTGATACTTGTCGAGGTTTTCCAGGGACCAGGAGTTGGTTCCATACCTGGCCCTTAATTAWCATGCAAGCCATTTGCATACACTCCTTCCCGCTGGCAAAATGAATCAAGAAAGGGTGAAAAAACAAATTGTCCTAAGCATCTTTCACAAAATTTCACAACTATTTTTCTCTCAAGACACAAAATCAAATTGCGTGCCATTCCATTCAACTGCAGTTTGTAACTTCCCCGACAACAGTCATTGCGAACTGAGTGAAGAAGACCGACATCTCTCCCAGCTAGACCTTCGGGTACAAGTTCATCATGAGCCAATGGGGAAGGGTCAGGGGACGCTGCTGATTGACGGCTGTCTCTCTCAAAATGGGGTGATGTAATAACTTCTCAGGTAAGAATTCCTGCACAGAAGCAACCCTGTAGGGTGGGGAAGGCAGCGCACCAACGCATAATGGCTAGGAGGGTTCTGAGAGAGAGGACTTTTACACTCCAACTCAGAATCCTTTTACCCCAGGGGAAATGTTCAGATGACTTCAAACTGGCAGCAGAACTCCCTGAAGCAGAGCACTACACAGGGGTTTGTAGCAGCGCTCAGCGCTAAGCACTTTGAATTCACTGAGATACGACAAAAAGGAGAATTTAGTTGTCTCACTTAAACTGGGAGCACACAAATGATTCCAGAAGACTTTTTATTCAACACATAATTAAGTTATTGATAACTGTCAACAGAATTAAGCCACAGAGGCAATTCCCTTCAACGTTTTTTCATTTTCTTCTAGATGTCAAAAATCAATTATATCCCGTTAACTTGATCTACAGCAGATTTTCAGAGAAGCCAAAGAACATAGGTGCCTGAAACAGAGGGTCTGACCCCTTCAGAGGGTTGTCAAACCATCCCATCTCAACGGATACCCTTTGATAAGACAGGTATACAGAAGGTCAGCAGACACGGTGGTGGTGGAAGCTGTCTACTGTACCTCGCAGAGCACAAAGCAGGAGGATTCTCATTAGTTTACAGAGGACCACGCTGGAACAGAACACAAGCCCACYGGAGGTTGAGCAAGGGGAGCGGCTCAAGGATTACTTCCTACACAGCTTTAATATTTGGAACAGGGGTGGCAAACCACAGAGAGCAGAGGTTAACGGTGTCAAACCTAGGATTCTCCAGGCCTAGAACAACGACCAAAAGAAAGCTCCAACAAGAAAGAGAATTATACTAAAAAAAAAAAAAAAGGCCAATTGTGTAATCACAGGAGGACAAGGAGTCAGCTTCCTCAAAGATGTGCGTGATGGTGAGTGATTAGGAGTAATAGAAGTGTGCTGATAGCCTGCAGAGTCAAATGGGCTGGATGACACCGTAATCACAGTGCCGAGTCATTACTGAATGATATAGGAGAAGGGATCCTAACTTCAGTTACTTTGATTAAACAATATGGAGACTTCTATATAATAAAGACTTTAATAAACATTCTGCTGCTGATTCTAAACCGATWGCTTGTTTTCAAGAAGCTTCAACCTTTCATCTTCTCTGTCAGTTACAAACTGGAAAACCACATTTCTAGATTCTCAGCTGTTGGAAACTGGCACTGCTCCAGCACCAGAAACAGCCTAATTCCCACTAAGACTACAGATGACATGACCCCTTCACATAGAGGACGACAATGAATGAAGAGTGAAATGTGACAGTCGATGTATTCCTTGGGGTTAGCTTCCATTCCAAGTCAGAAATGAAGCAGATGCAGTGCTTCATATGCATGCAATGTATGATATGTAGGAAAACCAAYTCTTGTTGTTTTATTGTGGGCTTTCTATTCCTTAGTAATGTTTCTTTTAGCCACGAACACCTAAATTTATGACAACTGCAGCTTTCCTTATGAAAAGAATATTTCTAGCACTCTGACTGCAGAGTAAATCTGCAAGTCCTAAAATGTGTAACAGAGAGAGCTCACAAATTCAAATGCATCATGGAAACTCAGTATTTTTAAATCATACCTTTTTTGGTCAATCTTGTGATTTAGGTATTTGACTTAAAAATGCTTAAGTTGATAATGCTATACTTATTAATCACAATATTTCATTTTGGCATACAACACACTTACACTTTAACACCGAATTTGAATCTAGATTGTAAAGAAATTAAATTTAACTATACTCCCTCCAGAAGCCATTTTTAGCTTTTGGTACAGTACACAGCATTAATWTGCCATTACCGAGATGTGAGGCAGTCCCCTTCTTCCTTGGAGAGACTCTGTAATTCATTTTCTGAAACAAGAGCATAAAYGTAACAGAGAAGTTTTGCATACTGGTAGTTGTCATCTTGACTATTTATTCATTTGCCCATGCCAGATTCCCTTCATATAAAGGTTGCCAGCTTTATGCGTCTCCATAATTGCATCATTCTTCCYTGCTCCCACTGCAGCAGTACCTTGCTGTCTCTGCTCTCACCCAGTCTCTCTTTRGCCATACCTCTTACCTCAGGACAAACGCTGAGGGCATCCTGTGCCAATATCAAGACTATTGCAGTCYTTTTGTTCTTGCTGCCAGTCCCCATCTCGGTTATGTCAATACCCATATCTGTGCAGTTCACAAAACATTTGGCAAGAACACACTGATTTTCTGCCTGGYTCTTTGTAATCTATGGTGCAGTAGGACAAGCAGTTCTTCATACATAGCATACATTTCAAAATGTCTCCCGGGAGAGGGCTCATAACCTAACCCTAGCTCATGTAGCAATCATTGTGGGAAGGTGTTCAAGAGACCTGATTAGTTACTCATATGACAAGCCTCCTACCTGTCTCAGCTTACTCTCTGCCATGGCAAGCACTCAGTACTGTTTACATTTAAAATTATATTTGCCCCRACAGGCCCAGAGGCAGATTCACTGGCTGTTTCACCATCTTTGTGTTGCTGCTTCAGATGTGTTCTTTCATTTCATTCTATTCAATTTCATAACCTCCTTGTAAACAGTTGTACTACCATTGCATTTAGCAACACTTAAAATACAGAGATCATCTGTCTAATATATAAGGAATATGATTATATGATTTACACAACTGTGTAAAAGAAAAAAATGCTACTGTGAGKGAACAAGTTGTCATGCCACAATCACCAGCAAATTCATCACCTCCTCAAATTTTCAGCCAGAAAAACCACTTTACAATAAAAATGATCTGAAAGTAGTGGGGCCTGCTCTATTTGTAGTAATTCTGTYCTGTACTAATAATTATGTTGTCCTGCACTTTTTGTAACAATCATCTGCATCATGCAATGCAGTATAAACCAGATATCTATCTGGCTCTGTACCCCTACTTTCTGGTGGTATAGATAGCAAAATTATYGGTCAACAAAATATCAGTGCCAATAACTATTTTATAATTAACATAACTGTTCTTGATTAAAACAGAAGGATMGACTGTCTTTAAGGAGCGAACACACTCTGTTAGTGGCTCATACAATATCTTGGCAAGTAAAACAAAGATATCATACCTGATTTTAGCTTTGTGCCTGATTATCCACAGCTTTCTGGTTTAAACAGGTATTTACACTCGTATAATGTGTTGCAATATACTATCACCAGTGGCCATGACTGAAGAATACTAGTCTGCTGGCCTTTTATACCCACTTCACAAATTCAAATGGCTGCTTTGGATATAAAGCAACAAAATAGCAGGCCATTTCATAGTATTCCAATCCGAACAATGTGAGCAAGTAAGCACCTGGCCCAAGATGTAGAATGCAACATTAAAGACTACCTAAGCCTTTAATAATGTATTTTTGATAGCAGTACTAAAAGTATTCCACTGGCGACACCGAGTCTGTAGACAATACAATGTTTCACCTTGCACTTTTTGCTCATTTTGTTCATTCATACTCAYGTGTGTACTCAGTGCCTTAAGATTTTTCTCTAGGTTTCTACACAATATGCTTTTATTCTGGAATAGATACACTGGAAAAACAAAGTGGTCATTGCATAAGTCACTCAGAATCATCTACCATTACACAACTTCAAACACGTAGCACAAGACACAATAAAATGCCAGCACYTTGCTCATTTTCAAAGACAAAACTGACCCTAAAACACAACAGAAGATACTAAACTAGTATRATAACATACTATTAATAAAGTGAAGTATCAATTTTAATTACCTTTAATTTCACCTTATAAAAGAAATTATCTGCAGATACATCTTTCAGCAAGACAAAATAATTTTTCATTAAAAAGTCTTACATGGATTGATTTTTTTTTCCAGTACACATAACAAAGGCATTGTGTTAGATTTTTACTTTGAAGCATGCTAATAATGGAGATGAAGCACACAAATGGATGCTTATTGACGCATACTCCTCATGGATAATAACACTACCTATTTTACTGATTCATCTTGCTATCATTCAAGTAGATTTCTTACTGCTAAAATCCAACATTTTATCAAAAGAGGAAGATACTGGGTATATTCAGGTAATCAAAAAGCTTCCCCACAAAAGTCTAGCACTTGAGTTTCAGCTACATACCTAGGCAGTTCAGATTTCATTTTAACTCAATTTTGATGCCCTCTACAGGATCACAGTCAAGTGCTGAATTTCACACTGCACACCCAGATTCCAAGGCAGACTCGGTACGGAAATRCAGAATTCCTCTATTTTTTAATTTTATAAATTGTTACAGACTATACAGTTTGGATTGATTTTTCTGATTTGACTATCTTCCCCAAGGACTACATAAATGAAACAAACCTTCAGGCTACATATATGTTGCTAATGTTTTCCTTTTCTAAATGCCAAGTCTTTGATGAATTTGATTCTAATTATCACACACAAACTGGAGCTCATCCAAAATGTGAACATGAAACACAAAGGCTATTTTATCCAACACACACACACACACACAAAAATTAAAAGTATCCTATTAATATTCCTAAAGTGAAAGCCACATCTATGGAGTTTCTTTTTTCATGAAATGTTTAAAGCAGTCTGCCAAATATATAAGCTGCTATTTTACCTGTAAGTATAGCCTATCAGAAAATTTTCAACAAAATATTTGTKGTAAGACAATAATGAGGCACCAGAAAGAACTCAAACTTTTACTGAAATATATTCAGTCATGATACGCCATCAAGAATGATTTCTGAGCTCTAGAAGCTAAATTTTCGTCAATGCCAAGCAAATGTTTAAACCCTAAGCAGAAAGAAGAAAAAAAGAAAGATCAGAGATTCAAAATCACATCCCACATGACCACCATGACTACTGGTTGGTTACTACCTGAAGAMTCAACCTTTCTCAAACTCTTTTTTAATTATAAACAGCAAAAGCTCTTGAAAGTCATTAAATGAAAACTTCTGCAATCCCTGAAAGCTTCCGGCAATGACAAAATCAACTTCTGCATAGCTCTACTCATACAGGGAGAAATATTAAGAAAGAGGCGTGCTAGCAGATGCCTCTATATGCATTTTAAAATAATGTTGAACTCAGTGAAATAAATCTCTTCTTAATCAGCAATGCTTTAAAAGCTAAATTACAGCTAGAGTATRTAATGAAGAGATAAAACTCTCTGAATAAGAATCAAAATTAATATAAAGAAATTAAGTTATAATTGCTTGAGAAGAGGGAACTATCTAACTTTATGAGATAGTTATAAAAGGCAAATCACAGTAGTTTCACAAAACTCTTGTTCAGAGCCCACTTTTCTTCCAATTTCGAAATTTCCGAGGACCCAAAGCAGAATTTGTATAAATTTTGGGACAACGCAAAAAATCTGATCCCACCAGATCAGATTTGACAGAATGTCTTAATTTTGAAATGATTATGTATTTTCCAAAGCATCAAAAACACTGCTACAAGGTACGCAYGAGTAACATAAATTAATTTAGGAAGTCTGTTAAACAACAGCATCTTTCCTATTACCAAGGAGAAGCAGCAATGCTCTGTACTTTTATGTATGTTATTTTAAAGATCCAACTTACCTATTTTATGGATTTTTCAAGGTAATGAAGCTCAAAGAAAATTATCCTTTTTATTAACCACACGTGTCTGCTTTTCATAAATGSAACCAACTGCTAAAGAAATAAATAGAACAAGATATGCAAAATGGATATGATTCTTAAGACATGGATGTCATATTTCTCAGTTACTGAAAGAACACTAATGCCRCATCCTCTGGCTCAAATTAAATCATGAAGTCTCACACATAAGAGCAGTAATGGAAAAGCAATTTGCAGATTTTCAGCTTACTACTGGGTGGCTGGCCAGCAACTGCCAATTGATGTTAGCATCAGACTCTGCATATGCAATACAGAATGTATTAATTATATAATTTGAAATACATACTCCTCCTTGAAAGGTATACAAACATTCATCTGGCATACTAGTACAGGTTTCTTCTTTCTCTGTAATAGAACTCTAAAGATGATATATTTCCATGGATGACTTTGTTCAAAATGTGTATTGGATATGTACTGTTTTAGTCCCTTGTCTTACTAAAAGGTTGCAGATGTCAGAAAGTCCCTGATCTGAACATCATTGCATTGAATCAAAGAGAATGACTRGATGCAAATCTCACTGACAGTAACAGAAAAAATTCTTAGCATCTTTGGATGCTCTGAATTACCAGCTAACATCTTGCTGACACTTCAAGGCAGAATGAACTGAACTTATTATCACAGTTGTGTCCTACAAAGCTAGGCTCCTCAGGCAAATTTTGAGTTGCAGCTTGCAGTCCAACTGAGAACCAGCACCCTGAAATATAAGATTCCATTCAATGTTGGCTTTATTTCAGTCTTGAGAAATGCATTACAATTCAGGCAGCCCCATTGCTGCCTTTATTGACTGGCTTAATACAACAGCTCTTCTTCCACTTTATGAATGTACAAACTCTTTTTCTTCCAGCAACTTCACAGTTGTATGATCAAAGAAATTAATCTAGACCATGTTGCCATTATTCAGAGCCACAATGAGTACAGTCTCCTTAATGGTAGGGCAATATTTCAGTCTTGCAGCCATAACCATGATCACAGGAGATTCTCTCTCACCTGATACACTGTTTTACCAAAGCAAAATTCAATTGCACAGGGTTATATACCAAACCCATAGTCTGCAGTCTGATRGAGTATCTCCAGACAGAACCAAAAATTAATCTTCTAGAGAAGAGCAGCTGGGGAAGAACTAATGGAATTTCACTCTCATTGCAGAAACTTAAACAGACTGCGCTGTATCACAGGAACTAGGGGGACCTTAAACCCTAGCTACCAAGATGGGAGAAAAGGAAGAAACCTGTAGTGAAGGTTCAAGTGAATCAAATGTCTGCATTCAGTTTTTCTGATATTTGACTGTTTTGCTTCAAAGGGATCTGTAACCTCAGGAAAYCAGAAAAGAAAGTAGTTTTTAAAATCTTTCAGACAAAAAAAAAATCTCATTTTCTTTCAGTCAGTATGAATACAACACATACATTYGTATGGATTAAGCTGAAACCATCTATAGAACAAGAAGAGGGGAACAGATTTTCAAAACACTGCTTCTGTGATAAAGTAGCTATTTCAGGAGAGAGAACTATTTTCCTAAATTACTTTCTTTTCTATAGCTTTTGTTTCTCTACAAAACCATATACTTCTTTCATTAGTGTTTTTTCTTTTCTCATATTGCATCTTTTTTCTTTCTTCTCCTCCTCCCAAAATGACTAGGCCAGAGCTTTCAAGACAAAAAGGGAGAGCTTTCTCTCACAATTGAAAAAGAGACAATATTGGAATAAACCCCTAACAACATCAATTAAACTTTTAGATTTTCTTCGACAGTTTTCCAGACAAAATGTTAAAAAAAGTATCTGTGAGCTGAAACAGAAGGAAAACACTAGAACTAAAATAAAATGAAGACACAGTTACTTCGTTTTCTTTTTCCATAACCTTAGCAGATAATTGATATTACCAACCGAAAAGCTTGAAATTGTACATTTCCCTTTCTTTATTGCTGCAGTAATCCAACGGAAGTAGTCTGCCTAATTTTAAAGAATACATATGAAGTTTTGCCTTGTTTTCATTTTCTGCAAGGAATTGGCAATATTTATTTAAGCAGCCTGAGGTCTCTGTAAAGCTCTCTTTTTGTGACTCTTTCCATTCACCTGGAATGACAGGGGAGTGAGATATCAGCAGTGTTGGGATTACAGATCAGAAACTGCTATTTAATTTCATGAGTACCAAGAAGAGACGACAGAAAGGACGGAATTTAGGGCTCAATTTTAGGGCAATTTTAAGGCCTCAAGGGCAAGACTTATGAGGAGGGGATGAGGTCACTTGGTTTGTTCAGCTTGGAGAAGAGAAGGCTGAGGGGTGATCTCATCGCAGTCTACAACTTCCTCAAGGGGGGCAGCGGAGGGAGAGGTGCTGATCTCCTCTCTCTGGTGACCAGCGATAGCACACGAGGAAATGGAATGAAGCTGCATCAGGGGAAGTTGGACATTAGGAAAAGGTTCTTCACCGAGAGGGTGGTCGGTCACTGGAACAGGCTCCCCAGGGAAGCGGTCACGGCACCAAGCCTGTCAGAGTTCAAGGAGTGTCTAGACGATGCTCTTAGTCATGTGATTCAGTTTTAGGTAGTCCTGCAAGGAGCAGGGAGTTGGACCCGATGACTCTTAGGGGTCTCTTCCAACTTGAGATATTCTATGATTCTAAGATTCTTATAAAACAAAAACATATCTCACAGTACTTATTCATCAAACTTAATGGTGAAATCCATAGTTTTTTCTCTTCTGGGCGATATTCAGATTCCTCTGCACATAACTGTATTTCTGCCCACCATCTAACTCCATTTGAGAAAGATCGTAAGGTACTGCAATGGCTAGCATGCATGTCACATGCAAATACACTTACTAGTACTTGGTGCAGCATGACAGTTAGTCTACAGTAAAGCTTATTTATTTGTATTTCAAAATCAAAATGCAAAATTTGGCAAGGATGARAAATCTTCCAAACTTTCTTTTTTTCCTCTGTAATTTTGAAGAAATTAAAGGCGTGAGCTTAAGATTCTTCATGATGCTGATTAAAATTCCATGTGATATAAAGTATACAATTAAAGTATGATATGATAACATTGTCCTGTGGGGTCATTCTGTAAAGAAACAGCTGTGTCTCCTTCACCTATTTATTGCTACTTTAGTGCCCACTTAACTGTGTCAGTACTAGAAGAGTGTAACCTACATCATACAGCTCATTATCACAGGCTATTTTAGACAAATAGGATACATGAATCACAAGCAGAACAGATACTTCCAGGTTCATTGAGTGATTATTTTCACTGTGTGTGGTATCCACCTTGGCAATTCCCTGAAGTACGAATTGCTGAAAGCTGGAAGAATACTCCAGGAAAACTACCACTCTAGAAAAACCTTCGTATGATTAGCTTTATATTCATTATACAATGCATACATTGTGCAATGCATTATGCATTATACAATGCAGTGCTCCTTACACAATGCATACATTATATAACACACTGACAATTTCAGCAGCAGATAACTATGCAATGTAACTTATCAAYCAAAATCCATGCAGCAAATTCTGATCCTGTGAAATACATGTGATTAGGCATCTTAAAAAAGTAACAAAGTCAAAAGAAAATTGGGAATAGAAGCTTGATCTGCTTCTGCTTGGTAATCAACATTTTTTTGACACCAAAAGTCAGATATGCAAAAGCTGTAGCTGATGTCCCAGAACTGTATTTTCATCAGGAGAAGATATGGCCAGAAAAATGCAATCATCTTTGTTTCTCATGCAATGCTGGTTGTGCACAAACTAAATGCATATAACACATCAGTTGTAGGTATTTACAAAGACTTAATTCAGAAAAATAACATCCTAGTCTTGTGTACTGGCCTGAAAGAGGCTAAATATAAATGCATATGCTTTCACTTTATCTTAAATGGGAGAGCTATTAGTGTGTTTTGTTACAGCAGTGAGGTATAATTTTGTTGTATTTCTGTTACTCTGCACTTCAGTGAGAGGGAAGGTATTAACTATTCATAATAGGTATTAATTGATGAGAGCCTGAGTAACGAAGCAAAATATGCAGAATGCCACATGATCTCTTTCCAGTTTTCAACATGACATCCTTTTGAATCTCTGTACTGTACTTTCTTAGTGAGGCTGTGCCAAAAGGTCAAAGCATGACAGGTATTAAAGAGGGTAATTAATACGACGCTTGGATGTGCCTTACATTCCTTATAAGGTAAAATGTAAGGACATGTCAGAAAAAGAGGTCAGCTGTAACCAGCGAGCGAGGAACTAATCTGCAGTATGTGCTGTGGTGTTTCAGATCAACACAGATTACATTAATCTGTGTGACCTGCCTGCAGTGGCTCCTACCACGTGACACAGATAATAGTCAGCACTGGGAGTCACAAGAAGACGTCTCCAAGTTCCTGCAGATTAATGCTTTCACACGAGGCGGGGAGAGAGGCACTCAGCACAACTCATCACCTCAATAAGAAGTGGAACTGACAGCATAAATAAGACAGATTTCCAAGCAAAGTACATCTTACTGAATTTATATGTCACTTGGGTATGCTTGCATTCAAACAGCAACTTGCTTTTATGCCTTTCTGCGAATGACATTCTGTGGGTCTAAAGACAAGCTTAGTAACAACCTCTTAAGGATGCAAATGTAAAACACCTCTTGTTTTCAAAGGGAACTCTCACCTCCTTCTTGAATAGAGGCCCACTGAAGGACTTGCATGAATAAATTTCGCTGTGGAAATCCCAAGGCCATGCTGAATGAACAGCAAGCACCTTTCAGAGGAGGTATGTCAATAAACCTTTCCTTGTCTCCGTGAACAAAGAAATACACACAACCAAAAAGCTGCAAGGGGGGCAGTCACACACACAAGTGTGCTATTTAATTTGTATAAATAGCTTTCCATTAAGTGCCATTAAAAACAGTCATAAAAAAGTTTATATTCCCGCAATGGGTTTCAATTCCCAGTTTAAGCTTGGTTTATACATAAAAGATTTTTTGCTCTTAGGCAAACAGAGAGATGATTATCAGTCCCTTCATGGAACTCCACATGCCAAACTCTTTATAACCCAGAGACTTTATTACATGCATCTTCATGCCAGAATGTGAAATTACTAATCCAAGTTTTCATTTTTTCCTCCACTCACCAACCTCCATCTGAAACAGATCCAACCATACAATGCTCTTCCATATTCAGTTTTTTCTAGGATCCAAGCTCCTTGGATCCCATGTTCCAGCTGGGATTTATTTTTAGTCCAGATGACATCTGTTCCAAGAGTCACAATATGCAAAGAGACCTRGATCTAGTGTTTACTATAGTTAGCATTCATTTCTCAGTAGAGCTTACAGTTAAGGAATACGCTTGGTACAGGCCCATTTTTGTGGACAATATAGGACTGCTTCAGAAACAAAGGCATGGCATTTATCAGCCATCAACAAAAACTGGGTTTCTTCACTGTATTAAGCCTTAACAGTATTTTCATGAAACTACATATTGAGAATACAATAATTATATTAATTTSTGAGAACAGACACCTGATGAACCACTAGGGTTAAAAGGGTTGGAATTCATGCCTATTCCATTCAGGTTCAAACCTTCAATGTCCACACTTTCCAGCAAAATAGCGTAGCTGAAACTTTTCTGGTAGCCTAGTTTCCCATGATTATAATTTTCAAAACTCACTCTTTATCTCTCGCTGCACAGACAACCAGAAAGTTTTCTTCTGTGAAGAACGATCATGAATTTTCTTCTTCAAAATATAAAGCAACTGTAAAATAGAAGATGTAAATTGATAGAACTATCAACCTCAAAAGACAGGTGAATCCTATATTGCCCCGAGGAAGACTATTTGGGGCCAAGACTCAGGCGATTTCCCTTTAAGATATTCTTATGTCTGAATRAGTCTTTGAAAACATTTTGATAAGCAGAGCAGGGTGAGGATACAACAGATAAATTTCCTCTCCTGGGTTATGAGGGGTTGTCTTACCTGCTGACATCTCAAAAAAAGAACTTTTCAGCCCTAATTTTAACCATTACAGAGCAAAGTAGCTCAGGTGAGCACAGGGCAAACTTGCCTGATAGCTTCCAAAGCACACAAAATCTTTTATTCCATTAGAAATAGCTAAAAACAAGTTTGTCCCGGTGTTGCCACATAGGCTGTAAGACACTTATAAGATATACCTATAACTCAGAGGAAGGCATCAAGGTCTGGAAAGTCCCAAGAATTTATTCAATATACTGGATTATTTAAGAGCTGCTCATATTTCAACATACCGTTTCTCCACAAGCATAGTAGAAGACAAGGTCAGTTTCCATCAGTGCTCTCAGAGGCTGGGATTCCTCAGGAAAAAACCCATCTCTTTGAAGTGTGTGACTGCTACACTGCTATGTGTSTAGATTCATAGCTGGCATAAAGCAGAATCATTCCACCTAATTCTGTAAAACTACACAGAGAGCCTGATGAGAACCTACTCTGTCTAAATAAGTAGTAAATAACTTACTGTGTAGTACAGTATAAACATTTTATATGTATTTATTCAAACTGAGCTTTATAACTGACTCTTGCTTCATAAATTCACAAAGCGAGTAGCACACTCATCAAAAATAYGTATGCATTAACATTTTTCTTGAGAACTGTTTATGCTGTTGTGCTGGTTTTGGCTGGGATAGAGTTAATTTTCTTCACAGTAGCTAGTATGGGGCTATGTTCTGGATTTGTGCTGGAAACRGTGTTGACAATTCAGGGATGTTTTCGTTACTGCTGAGCAGTGCTTACACAGAGTCAAGGCCTTTTCTGCTCCTCACCCCACCCCACCAGCGAGCAGGCTGGGGGGGCACAAGGAGTTGGGAGGGGACACGGCTGGGACAGCTGACCCCAATGACCAAAGGGACATCCCACACCATATGGCCTCATGCTCAGCAYATAGAGCTGGGGGAAGAAGGAGGAAGGGGGGGACGTTCGGAGCGATGGCGTTTGCCTTCCCCAGTAACCGTTACGCGTGATGGAGCCCTGCTTTCCTGGGGATGGCTGAACACCTGCCTGCCCATGGGGAGTAGTGAAGGAATTCCTTGTTTTGCTTTGCTTGCGTGCGCGGCTTTTGCTTTCCCTATTAAACTGTCTTTATCTCAACCCACGAGTTTTCTCACTTTTACCCTTCTAATTCTCTCCCCCATCCCACCACGGGGGAGTGAGCAAGCAGCTGTGTGGGGCTTAGTTGCCGGCTGGGGTTAAACCACGACAGCTGTACATAAAAATCTATGTGAGAATAGCAAGATATACTGGGTGAAATTAATTAGAAACAATACTGGTTGATTAGATTGCTATCTTTATCTATGCAAGTTAAAGATTTTTATATCATCCATTTTACTACAGTCATCTGGATTTAACAAAGCCRTTGTTACAGGAGTTAAAATACCTTTCTGTCACTTTTTACAGAAAGTGTTTTATTATGTTTTATTAATAAACCAGATTCATGCATAAAAAGAGTAACCATGGAAYAAAGTCTTTTGCATCCATGAAACTGTCCTGTAGCCACCTGTTCAGAACACTGATTTTGGTTTAGAAAAAAAACAGTCAATAAACTCTTATCTTTTTCGATCCAAGCCTACATTAATTCTTCTCCTTAAAGAACACAAAGAAACCAGGGTGAACATTTTGTGTCCAAACCGAGTAGGTCAGATAAGTAGTGGGTTTTATCCAACTAAATGGTAAAGGAAATGATGCATGAACAAGAAAATTGTAATGCAGCCATGGATCACTTACTGTCACTTTCAATTAAGGTTTTGTTTAGTTAAGCATTTACAAATTTTAATGAACAGTTTTGCAAAAAAAAGAATTAATTAAAAGATTTCCAGTCTTCTTAAATTGTCTGACTTCTCCATTAAAATGTGTTGTATTTGTATTTTATTGTTTTCACACATTTCACTCCCAGATAACTGCACTCAAGAGCAGTACTAAATTTTGATGCTGAATTCTTTGCAAACTACGTGCTCTACACAGAGTTTGCTCTTCTTTTCATTAGAGACGTTTGCACTTCAAGATTCTTAAATTAAAAACCATGATGAATTTGCATTATTAACACAGTCATTTTTTAATAATTGTATTTCAAGAAGACAGGATTATAACATCTACATAAATACATCTAGTAAGAATTGAAAAGCAACTTTACAACTGAAAATCTCTCCATAATTAAAGAAGAACCTAAGTAAATGCCTACTGTGAACTTTAGCATAATAGTTTCACCTGGCAATGCTCTCCTTCCTGGTATTTACTGGGAATAGYGTGTCACTATGATGTAAGAAAAATCTTCAGGTATTTGCTCGTACTCATTTTACAGCAGTACTTGTAAAAACACTACATCTCTGTGCTATTTTGAAAACCTGTTCTGTCTTTCCTTCCAAAATAATTTTCATTCCAGCTACTCTTGAATCTGTCAATTACCTTCAGAATGAAAACCCAGCTGTTGGGGGGAGGGAGTGGAGAGGCAAAATGCAATTTTATTTTTATTTATTCTCGGATGCATCAGACATGTAGAATGCTTTCCCAATCACAGGCTGGTTTGATGGCTGATGATGAGATCCACCAGGAATGAGAATCAGCACAAAACACATGGCTTGAGATAACTTTGTTTCAGAAAAGGAAAACGAAACAAACCAAAAAAATCCTACAWACAGCAGGCCTGACAATTCAGTTCATACTGCAGCACCTCACACTGCATTTCCTTGTTCTGGAACCAAGACAGCAGAACCAAAAGGAATCCACACTTCACAGACCACAGTAAAACTATGACTACTCTGACAACAGACATGTATAAAACACACATACGTTCTCATTAGAGTAGTAGTTTATGATCTCCTGAAGATGCACGTACCTGATAACTAAACCTCTCTAAAACACTGGAGGCACTAGCATTATGCTAGCGGAATAGGAGGTAATGCAGTAAAATACTCTACGACACTGAAAAGCCACTCTCTCTCCAGTAGCACATAATCCCTTTGAGCTTTTCCTAGACCTCAGTTTAAAGACTCAAAATTAATGGAGTTACAAGCCTCAAATTAATTAATATGTTCTGAAAACTCACATCAAGATAAAGCTCTCATGGTATGAAAGTCACTACACTGACAGATTAAGGCCTCAGTCTTACAATGTCATTAACGATATCTAGATACAATATCAAGTGTATAACTCTTACGATCAGCTTTAAGTGCCTCGGATGCACAAAGCCTCATCCCAGAGATTTTTTCCACCTTTGCTGTAAGTCCTTAGCACCATGTGTTGTCATTTAATTCTGCCTGAGGAGATTGAATTATATGCACTAAGTCCATTAGAAAGTATTCGCAGTATTAGCTAAAATACAGGACTAACTCTATAATTAAAAATGTGCAATTATTGTATTTTAATGGCAATTTTTTACTTGAAAGAAAACAACACAAATGGCAGACCTCCACTCCTAGGGTATTTCACAATTTCAACATTTACAAACATCATTTCTTTCAACAAGGCTTAATATCCCTCTTGAAGTTCTTCAGGAAATTTGCCCAGGTTTCATTCATTGAAAACACAGGGGATTTGAGTCATAGCATAAATATTCTAACAGTTTTGCATTTCCTATTAAACAGCCATACATTTCTATGCCATTCAAAACAAGAATAACAGAGTATCTATTCTCATCAAAATGGAGTATGTTCTTAAAAACGACTTCGCTTTTATTCATTTCAATATAAACGTTAAAATAGTTTGATTAAATAGTGACCTACATTATCACACTTTCAAATTTACCTTTTTCTCAATATTTCTCAAACACAGCCTGAAGAGTATACTTGTTAAAAAAGCAGGAATCTGTAATTTGTGGGTTAAGTCCCATTGATAAATCACAGTCAAAGAGAAGTGCTAAATTACTTTGCAAAATCAGAGATGTTGTTATCTATAGGGCAATTAATTCAATTTCCAAAGCAGCATGTTCCCCAACTGAATTCATGTGTGTTTATGGGATATCAGACACTATCCTGATCTATCCCCTAAATCACAATTAAATACAATAGCTAAGATCCAAGGCAAAAAATGTCCTCTCCCTGTTTAACAGCTTGATGCTATTAGCAGCATTGCAGCTATTATAGAACCAATAGCATGTTTCATATTTCAGAATCTCTGTGTACATTTAGTGGAAGAGACAGAAATTGGTATCAGGAGGTACACAGCTGCGGAGGGGTCATGAGCAATGACCAGCTTTGGGCACTCTCCATGCCTTGTCCCAGCTCGGTTACACTGCAGTTGCTTTGCGAGGTGAGTGGGTAGCATTTCCTCCATGCAGTATTATGTGGCCATGTTACCGGGCACATCATTAGTTACTTCCACTTCAAATACTTCATGCCTCAACAGACTAAGAATGGGCCAAAGGCCAGCTGCATAAATTGCTGGTGCTATACTTCAACCAAAGGCAGAGGAGGTCTCTCACTTTACATAAGAGATTTAAAAACCACGCAAAGAAGGGAAAAAAAGCCCAATCAAAAGATACTTGCAGCTTTCATTTCGAAAATAAAAAGTTTTCACAGGAGATAGATTTGGGCCACTTCCTCTAGTTACAATTTCCTCTCTCAGGAGCACTAATATACTATACAAATATTACAGAATTAATTCCACCAGTAACTTTAAGCCTCCTGCTTCCAGCAAGGTTGATTACAAAAAGATATTTATGCTTGCTTGGAAAGCAGTCAAACACAGTAGAAATGGGCTTTTAAGTCTACAGAGATTTCAAAACCATATCCAAGAACTTGTGCAGTTTGGTGCTCTCTTTACAAAGCAGCCTTCCAAATCCACCAGCAATATAAACCCCCCTGAACTGAAAACTCCTTCTTCTTACCTTTGTGCTGCTTAGAGAATGATTTAACCTCTGTAATAATGCCTTCACTTAGCTTTGAAAGATGATTAATGAAGGCAGTTAGTGCAACACCACGCTCAGAAATACCATTAAAGCATATGTATACATTTATTCATGCATAAGGTTGACATTGCAACTCTTATTACTACAGCGTGCTGTTTTGCTACTCAACATTTTTTAAAAGTTACTTGCTTAACAGCTGCCTACAGAAAAAGTCCACAATCATTTTTTATTCACTTCTTATTAGAGTCCAAAATTCTAACTACATGGTATCATTTTGTGCCCTTTTTTAACTGTCTAAGATAGGCTCCCAGTCTGAAATACCATATCTTAGCTTATTTTCTATTTCTGGGGTGTATATTTTAAACAACTTRTTCACTACCAGTGCCAACATGCTGACATATCACAGTATTTTTTGCATGAAAAGCAGTACTTTGTCCCTTGTGTTTATGCAATTAAGCAAGTTTTTTTGTTAAGCAGAGTTTTTATTCCTTCTTATTTCTCACACAAATCTATTATAAAAGTTACCCAGCACAGCAATTCTATTTTAGTTGATGCTACTCAAATAGAGACCACAGACTAAGCAATGCCAGGCTGTGSGCAGCTGAAGAATAGCTAACACTAGCAGTACAGGCTGAATGCCTTGTAGACTGAATAATATATTGCTTTTTAAAAACTTTATATGCATAAATTCAGCCACACCTTAATAATCTCCACTCCAGTTAAATACAGCTCCTAATTATCTCTGTAAGTGCTTCTTACATCCATTTATGCTTCCTGAAACCAACACAGTCTTTAAGTACCCAGTATATCCACAATGACATCAAGCTATACTTTGAGTAAGCTGGACTGCTGTTCATATTTGAAGACTGTTACTGGGTGACCATCAGAGATAAGTTTTCTTTGAAATGATCACTGGGGGTAAGGTATCTGAGCCACAACTTCAAAGTCAGCTGAGCTCATCTCCCGGTTATCCCAGGGTGTTGTGTGTCATTACTGACTTTCTGATAGGGATTCAACTATGCTTCTTCCCTTAATCCTGAGCCACTGTAATCTCATTACTGAGGTGGAGTGCCTAATTAGTTCTGGAAATGGTACAGAACTCCAGGAAGAGTAAGTTAGCTTGCAATGCCCAAGACAGACTTCATCAGAAATAGGTATTCTCTGAGTATAAGCTGTCTCACTGAACTAAGGAACTCAAAAACAGTCTGTGGAAATTAATGGTCTCACACTCTTAAGCTGTTTTCAGATTTGTAACAGCTGTTCCGTAACAGTTGAATTGCCATCCTGGAATCACTCGGTTGCAAGCAACCTCAATAGTGCCCATCCCACATGAATTTTGTAGGAATTTGAACCTTACTGGCAAACGGGACAGCAAGGCTCTGCCAACTGCCTGGCTGCTGGAAACAGGAGCCTCATTTAGCCCCTTCTTTACCCTCTTGGAGAAACACAGGCATTTGCTTTGAAAGATGCCTCATAGAAGTAATCAACACAGTTCACATGCTCAGTGTCTACCTTTTTTGTGGTTTTCTCCTTTTTTCCTCACAAAAGTAACAAGAACCGCACCTGGAGAAAAAAGCCTGAAGCTGAAATGGGACAAACAGTTGCTTGTTATTGCAAAAATATTAAGAGAAAGTTAGTCCACTCTACCAACTCTAAGTTGCTGATATAAATGGCAGATGGGAAATAGCTGCCATTTGTTAATTGCTTAAATCATCTCTGTAAATTGACACTGCTCTCACACAAGTGTCAAGACTATTATTCAGTATTATAAACAAAATCCAAAGGAGTTACCATATCAGACAAGATTTTTGGTCAATCAGCTCCAGCATGCTGCCTCCAGCAATAGCAAAGAAACTTATACTTTGGAAGAAAACCAACTTTGGTCTGCAATGTACCTCATCAGCCTTCAGTTGAATCGCCACTCACTACTCTCCATGCTGACTTCTTTCCACAAACACACTCTCATTCCACTGGGAAAACTCTGCAATTGCAGTATATTGGAAGAGGACTATACACAGGAATATAGTCTTTCTTCAGTCCAGGGACTGTGGTCCTTCTGCACGCTGTGGATGGGCAGATTAACTCCAAAATAAGAGGAAAGTGGCCAATGTAAATTTAAGTTAAAAGTGCATTCAAATAAACAGTATTTAGAGCAAAGCTCAATAATCAGCTCTTTTCAGACAAAACTTTCATATCTATTTCAATTCAGCTCAGCAAGCACTGGCTGACATGAAAAGCCAAGTAAGCTTTGCCAAACTATGAGGAAAAGTATCAGTACCCTCACTAACTGTGGAAAAGGAGATATGACTTTTGAAAAATAATTTATTTTCTTTTTAAATAAGGAATCAATTGAAGCAAGACTTTACAAACAGTCTGATTAAAAGCATTCACTAGCTTTCTCTGAAACACAGACTTGGGCAAAACTTATTTTCCCATTTATTAGACCAACCAAGTTTTAAGTACTTGATACGTACATTAGATTATGTCTAATCTCCTCCCTCGACTTGTATAGCTCAAGATGTCTTTGAGGTCTACCCTCTGGAACACAATCTTCTATACTACCATAAAATAAGCATGTAACAATCAATAGGTTTAATCTGTGACCGATGTAATGTATGATTCTGACTGGCACTGCCCTTTTATCCTAGTAAGATTTTCACTACCCAGTGCACAGGGTAACATAAGGTGAGCGGCTGAACTAATCATCAGGTGCTTTCACTTCATCAGCTTCACCTGGCCCAGGAAATGGCAGATAACACTACAGCTTTGCCTGTGCTGCACACATCTAGTTCCTCAGATGGTAGCAACGCATCCATTTAACAGCATTGGGAACCCTTATTTGACACAGGCAACATAGCAAACACCAGGAGAGATCTGGGACACAGATATATTCACAAAAATATTTTGTTCCAGTAGCTTTTTGGTTAAGCAATAATGCAAAAATACATCCATCAAATATGAATTAAGGCCTGCTGCAATTAAGAGGATGATATATTTAGATAGCGATTCGTAATTTCACTCTTCTAGCTATGCCCAGACAGACGTGGCTGGCTGTACCTTACGAAGCTGAATTAGGTAGTTAATCTAAAAGAGGGGAAATTAAAATTGGCCAGCAGGGTTGCTTCTGATGATTCCATGTCAATTAGACATAATTATTCCAGATCCTAGCACCACAGTTTGAAGATACAGATCTCAACTAAGTGATTCCCAACAGCTCACCAGTTTACTTTGCTCTTATGTTTTATGAGGCATGCACGCCCTATGCACAAATGTTTGGGTGTCTTAAGGAAAGTTTCTCTTGCATCGTGCTGGCTGCGGGAAGCTGGCTTTTACCCATGGATGGCAGATGGCATCATCAAAGCAGCACAGCTGTACTGTAAGTAACTCCTACACTAAATTACTGCCTCTGCTAATGGGAATCACTCTGTCTCAGAAATGAAAACAACGGAATCCAAAGGAAGTGGAAAGGCAACTGGGCAGCAGTGGGGGGAACTGGACTACCTTATCCTCTCCATTGCACATTCCTGGTAAATCTGCCAAATGGTAAGTGTCCCCAGACTGAGAAGACTCTCACACTACCAGCTGGAGGAGGCAGGGTGTTCAGTTACTTTTTGAGCCCATGGCCTGGAAGTCCTAAGCTGTCCAGTGCTGCTGTATTTTTCTAGCAACAGAAAAATACTGTGTCACTGCTAATATAGGATGGCACCCTTGTTCTCCAATGTTATTACTGTAAAACTTACCAAGAATTTCCTTAACCACTGCTCAAAACAGTGTCCTACTACTGGTCTGCTCTCAGATACAAAGGATCAGCCTAGTCACTACAGTGGCCACCTCAGTGCTGCCCAGTCTGCTCTGCCAGCTACATTCTTAATAACCTGTCCTGCCTCCTGACTTACCTTCCAGGCAGAACAGCCAACATTGACACATACGAATCTCTCTGCTGGCAGGTTTAAAGAGGCTCTGATGTTTCCAATACATGACAGAGAACCTTCTGCACACCAGCATCAAAATCCAGTGTGTGTGTTCCATGGAAGACAGGTACAAAGCCAACACAGTCAACAAGATAAAACAGCAATGCCATACTATACATGTACAGTCTTTTGTAGGACCAAAACAGGCAGCCTATTTGACACAGAGAAGATTCCCGCAAGTCACCTATTCCATCGACCAAATGGAAACACATGGGGAAATTTCTGCATATTCTTGCCTGTAAAATAGCAATGATGCTGTTAGGCRTATGAGCTACACCTGGCTGAAACTGGTACAATACATTTGCAAATGAAAAGGCTAAAAGCAAGTTACTAGTATAACAGAAAGAAATGCAAGCTTTTATTTTACACCACAAAATAYATTTTAGTATATCAGAGAAGCAAAGCTGTATCAGTAGATTTTCAGAAATTATTAGGTCTGCTCTTTTAATGGTAAATAAATAGTATATAGCATTGCAAAATACCAGCAGTTTATTAAGTGGTTCACAGACCATGAACAGGATGAGCTTCGTTGTGGTCATGTCATGATTTCGAAGCCACAGACAACTCCTGGAACAAACTGGAAGGAAAACTACTACGCAAATGTCAGCATTTCAAAATGAAAAAGAAACAAAACAAAATAAATAAAAACAAAACAAAACAAAAAAGCCCAACCTTGCTTAAAGGACACCTTATGGCAGATCAAGGCTGAAAGGAGTATATTATTTTCACAGAACATCAGCCAGGAAGCCAATAGACAAATCTCCTTATTCTGTCCAAGAAGATAGCTGGACTGTGGAATAAACAGAACCACTAAACTCTCACTTTTTGCACAGCTGCAGAAGCGGGTCCACAGAAGAGTCTGGAAGGGAAAAAAATGAGCTACTGAAGCATTGGTACTGAATGGTGAAATTACCAACCTTACCAGAGGATTCTGATTGACCTGCACTCTTTTTCAAAGGAAGTCGGTCACTGTGAGAGGCTGGGAGCAGGTACATAGACAAATACAGATTCTCAGCACACTACATGAAGCCAACAAAAACTCAGACCAACAAAGCACAACAGAGAAAAGCAAGAGTTTTACATAGGTTGTCTGCTGCACCTTCTACTGAAAAAAAAAAAAGCCATAGAAGGATTCCACGTATTGCAAAGGGGGAAGTACTGTGTCTCACTGTTTGCTTCTATTGCCTAAATATGTCTTATTGTGGGTTTTCAATCTCAAAATAGTTTCAAATTTATAAACCCAAACAGATCATACAGAATTCCTTATCCCCAGCACAAACCAAGTTTTTCACTATTTTGTTGAAGTTAAAATCACTTAAGAAATGCATCTCCTCTTTCTCCGTGACCTCTCTATATTGTCTGCACACCAAATAAATAAGCATTTACTTTGTTTACATATGTATCAGGAAAAAGGTTGTCCTAAGTTTTTAAGTAGTGTGGTTTTAAATGTGACTGCTGACTGGAAAGAAAACACCATGTGAAGTGGCTCACAGACTTTATGATTATAGATTTATATTTGTTTACAGAAAAAAAAAMCTATTTTTGCATGGAAGAGGATAGAAGTTGTCCTTTGTCAGGAGCAAGCAGAACTTCAAACTTGATGTCTATATACAACACTGCCTACCATCTGAAATCCGGTTACAGTGATAGTTAATGACCTTGTATATAATATTGTGACCAATCAAAACGGACTGCCACCTTTAAGATTTTTTTAAAAAATCTTTTCATTCATCCAACTCATTACATGGAAATATTACAGTTATTAGAGGAGATACTGTAAGTTTGCCCAGTAGGATAGAAATACAACTTGCGCTGCTAAGAAAACAGAAATGTTCCATTTCTTCAATGCTATCATACTGAAAATCTCTCTGTGTAAGAGAGCAAGAAAAAATAATCCCTAAAGAGAGATCTTAACCTATGAAAACAATCCTTTCTCCAACTCTCAGACCTGTAGGGGTGGTGGTTGTTTGGTTTTGCTGTTAATGCATCTGATCTACATCTGAATTTGCAAGTTACACCTATTAATTAGCTACTTCARAATATACCTTGATTATTTTAACACTCCTCTTACATTACAATTTCACCCAAGTCACAATATTTTCAAACATTAACTTGGTCAGAATCTTGAAAATGCATTCTATTCTTGGCACGCCTTAAGGATACTAGATGCTAAAACATCTCCTTTATGAATTCACAAAGATTTAAACTTGACATATTGGCTCATTAGAAGATGAACTGCCCTTTCAACTCTGGGAATAACATACTTTCTCTGAAGTTAAACTATAGTGCATATATTCTTATTAATTGTAATGTTATGTTCCTCATAGAAATGAAATGCTGAAGACTTTTAAGTAGACTCGTCAAGAAATTAACTGGTTTCTAAACCTCCATAATCATAATTGCCAAAAGTCTTCATATATAAAAACCTTAATATAGTCAAGAACACCTCTGAATTGAGGTATTTATATAGCTTATAAAATACACAAAAATATAAATTCTGTAGAACATGAACTAAGGGAATTATATCTTGAGATGTTTCCCACCAAAGTCAACTGAACAGGCACAGAAACATACCTAACAGAGAAAGGGGACAAGCAGAAAACTTTTAGAAAACGGAACAGAAATTGTTCAAACTCCTCCCTCCTACTGCTCAACTCACAGAAAGGAACTGGGATTCAGTAAAGATATGAAACTAYCTATAACAATATGGTTTCATGAACTAATATAAACCCAGTTACTTTGTCAGTGTCTTAAGTTAATATAAATTATCATTACTGCAGCTGGGATCAGAATCTATCCTCTAGATGACAAAGAAGGTTAGGCAAGTATTCATCACTTATTAGTGCTAAGAAAAGGGAGAGCAGTGCTTCTTGGCTTTGTTCTTCCCAGCTGCCTGACAGCGCATGGGTAATCCGTCAGTCTAGACTGGTGGAGGTCACAATTTAGATACAGATTCTCAGGCAAAGTCAAGGACACCCCTGAAAAACATAGAAGATACAAAGCATCTGGCATCTTATCTACCCTTGCATAAGACAACAAACATTGATGGTTCTCTCTTTGCAGACAGAAGAGACTGCTTCACAGTATCTCCATGAGATAGAGTAAATCCCCCAAGGCCAACTGCCACACATTCAGCAAATATCCTTGAAATCTTGCAGGTTTTTTTTTTTCTTCTTAATTTACATTACATTTTTATGTAGCTTTCCCCTTCTTTACGTCAAAAAACATTAAACTCATTACTTAATAATGTTCAAAACAAGAGCAAGAACAGATCAAAGAACTAGCTGCAGTAATTTGAAGGTCTTGTATTCATCTCAAATGCCAGCAGATCAGCAAATGCCCTTAGCCCAGTGCTGCTAGACACACCACACTCTTCAGAAGAGGGTACAAACTGCAGACTCAAAAGAAAGGTGGTACATAAGCCTCTTGCACTCAGTCCCACACCTCTCCCTAGGACACAAACCTGGGGCAAACCTGCAGAAAGGTTAGCATAGCAAAAGTTAAGTTTGCCCATGATATATGAGGGAATCATAACATATTCTAATAAACACGTTAATGAACCGAAAGAACTGTATCAAGATGCTAAAGAGAACTGCTTTCATTTTGTTTCCCAACACCAATGGCCTGAGCAAGAAAACCCACTGAAAGTCTGTTACTATCCTAAAAAACAGAATAGGCCAGAATAGGCCTAGAAATAGAGAATGGCTGAAGAGCTTTACTATTGCATATTGCAGCTTGGTGATCATTTATATCTCCTTGTGGTGTCTCATAAGGCATTCCTATAGCTGCCCTGTATAAATGTTATTTCAGCAATGGATTTGCATACATCTTTCTACAATTCTCTAAGCACCCAGATTTTATACAGGGAGAGACCATTTAATTTTCCACCTTCACAGAGAATGGAAATGTCTCAAATAAAATTAAAAGTTTAAAGTGATCAGATACATGGTTAACAATCCTTATACTCCCGATTTGTATGTGTGCATGAAACTAATTAATATACTACCTCTCCTTGGATTTCACCTCCAAATTGGAAGGCCTCTTTCCCATGTACACTGAAGAGTAGATTAGGGAGATGCATATACATATTCATATAAATGTTCATATACATTCATATAGCACATTCATATAAATATTACAGCAGTCAACACATAAATGGGTGGGTGGTGTGTGGAGTGGGGAAACCTTCCACGCTAACCCCTACAGTCTATTACCCATTCTTGGTTGTTATTATAATACCCACTATTCCCTGTAGCAAACTCTGAATTTGCTGCTATAAGGAACACAAAGCATGTGCTAATAGCACACAGAGCAAGATAAGATGCAGGTCATGAGAAAACAAAAACTGGAAAAAAATCATAATGTACAAGCTCTTTTTGGTCTTATGTTCCATAATCAGTCATTTTTGAGGGTGCAGTGTATGACATAGTGTTATCTACATCATCCAATTCCCCTGGAATATCTTACACTGCAGCAGGGAACAATCAAACCCTAAAAATCATATCCTAAAAGTCCTCTAAGAGCAACATGCCTGTTTGCTTAGAGATAAGCACAACTACCTTATTTGCCCACCATTCCCCCAACTTAGATTAAATAGTAGCTCTGTGAAAAATGAAGGATAGATGTGACTCTGGACATTATCAGAATTGTTTAAGATCGACAGATAATTGTAGAAGCAGCACCCAGACAGATCCTGCTCACTTATGCTGTCATCCAAGAGAAGTTAGGACCCCTGATCAAAGAAGATTTTGTCAGCTGAGGTGACAGGATAATCTTTGAATACCGTAGCTGGTGAATGTTCCAGGCACCCCATCTTCCAAAGGCACTTAACATGTCAGTTGTCTGGATAATCTCCCAAAAAGAGAGGAAATAAATAATTCTACTTCAGCAAGTGAGATTCAATGGAAAGAAGAAAGCTGGGAGAACCCCGAGCATGTGTGAAGAGGAAAAGTGGCACAGAGCAACAAAGGGAAAACAGAAGAAGGTGGTTAAGAGAAATGAGACATAAATCATATTGCAGAAAGGAAAATGAGAGCACAAAGGAGAAAAATAATTTGGAGATGACCTCAGGCACTGGGCTGAGGAACATTTTTTGCAACTACAGCTCACTGCATCCAATTCTATAAAATAGTATGTGCTACCTTTGCCCCATGTCACCGCCTGCAGCGGGGATAAAGCCAGTAACAATTCTGATGCCTTCAAGAATGAGGAGAGTGGGGCCCTTCAGCTAATTTAGCAGGTCACTGTCTTCTCATTTATCCACAGCTCTCCATTTTATTCTAAATTTTAACTACAATTCAAATGCAACTTCAAGCAGAGAATGGCTCTTATTTATCCTCCTCCCTTTTTTTTTTTGTTTTTGATTGTTATATGTTTAAAAAAGAAGAGGACAAGAAAAAAAAAAAATCTTTGAGGACACCCTTCTCCCCTCCCCCAAACTGGAACATTCTGGCAACAGTAACACTGCAAACACTACCACCGCTGTATTTACAGCAATGCTCCGGARGATGAAGGCATGGAGATTGCATCAAGGAATTCCCAGTTTACAAGTCTGAACTGCCACTGTCCAAGATAAGAAACATCTTTTTGCACAGTCAGTGCTTCTATATGTTTCCTCATCACAAAGTTTGGGCTAATGTATGCTTACCCACAACCTCTATCACCCTTGTATAAAACACTGAGGTTTCCAGCACTTCACAAATTAAGAAATATCATTAACTTCACTTACAGACTGAGAAACTGGGGAAGATAGTGAGGCAGAAACAGGCGGTGGCTGGTACAGTCATGCAGTAACAAAGCATGCCTGGTTCCCATTTCTCTACTCCAAAAGCCTTTATTTCCTCAGTTTTCTTTTATGTTTTAGAATTTTTCTCTCTTATATATACACCACCAAAAAGACTCATTCATCTGTTCTTAGGTAAAATGATCTGGAACTAGAAAATAGTGCTTCAGATGTGTTATCAACAGCTGCTGCTGCTCTGGCTGGACGAACACTCATTTTTAGTTTGCTGGATTCCAGGGGAAAAAAAAAAATTATTGCAGGAATAACTAACAGATTGGCTTAATTTTGATGGATAAAAAAGAAAAAGCACAGCTGGATGCAAAGGCATGCATCTCAAAAAAACSTTATGTCTTCTGTAATTTGCTTAAAGGTTTTTGTTTGTATAAACTATTTACTTTGCAAGACTATTATGATCTACAAAAGTAACAGCACTAGAGCCCTTCTGATGGCTAGGTAGACATTACATTCACCACAGGTAACAATTCACTCAGCTTCTTCAGGGCAAGGACAACAAAAGCAGTGCCTTTAATTTATGACATTGTTTTAACATTTAACTCCTTTGGAACAATGTAACCTATGTCCTTATACTGATCCAAGAACCCCTATACCTGCAAAACATTATACTGCAATTTCATGCACAAAGGAATTTTATAGGAGTTCTTTATATTTATACGCTAAGGCCAGAAAGCCCCGCTGCTCATTAAGTTCTATCTCCTGCATAGCAGCTCTCTAATCTCACCCAGGTTTGCACTGATCCCAGTAATTTGCAGGGTACCTTAAACAGTCTTTCCAAAGCTTAATCCAGAACAGGTTTTAGCCTGTAAATTCTGCATCGAACTCAATGTTTCAACTATGGCAGTCTTTACTTAAGGACAAAAAGCATTAAGGACTAAAGTTAAATTTAAAAAAATACTCCTGTCATTTACTTTGATAATTAAAAACTAGTCTCTAATCCAAATTTACTTAGTCTAAGGTTCAAACCTTTGCGTCTTGCTATGCTTTTTATCTAATGAACATACAATTACCCCTCACTCATTTATACACTCTGGTAAAGGACGATAAGATCATCCTTTAACCTGTTTTTTAATTTAAAAATAGACTTAACCTCAAGTTTCTAACTTTAAGAGACATTGCTAGTCATGGTGTCTAGGCCTTTGGTAATATGTAACATCAACACAGCAAACAATAACATTTGACAAAAATCAACCTTGGTATCATAGCTTCACCCTGAAGAAAAAAGCTTCATAAGCAATCCCTTGCATAGCTATATCCCTGGCTATTCTTATTCCACAGTCCTGACAGTACATATTAAGAGAAAACAAAAATAGATGAAAGTCTGACTTTGATTTTTTTTTTCCTTGGTAGCACTCCAAAGCCAATGCCAGTTTTGGAAAGAAAAAACAAACTGAATTCTCTACTGACCAATATTTCTTCCACAAAATTGTTAACTAGATTTTGATCGCTGAGCGTTTACATTGGGGGACACACAAGCCAGAAATAAACAACCACCTCACTTGGCAAATCAGATTGTTGGCCTTGTACAATATTGACTGTTACAATAAACCGCATCGCACACTTCTGAACGCTACACATTGGGGTCTGGAAGTGCCTGGGACAGATGGGGGAGAAAAGGAAAAGAAAAAGGAAAAATGGATTTACACGATGCCTTCTTTGTTTTTTATTCCAAAAACTTCCAGATGCAGATATAGCCACAGCGGATGGCTTCCTTCTCCCCTCGGGTACATAAGCAAAGGCTGTTGCACAAGCACTGGCTGCAAAAGAGGTTGTGCCAGATGCGTGGAGCCAGGAACACACAACTTGATCACTAATACTTGTTTGGGCTATTGGACCAGACTGTATGGCTCTGTAACAGTCTGCAGTTTTAAAACACTCTTGCATACGCACTTTCTGCTTCAAAACCAGCAGAAGTCATTGAAGCATGAAGCCACCCTTTTGCAGGGCTTTGGGTGTTCTGCCRGAGTATGCACAGTACGGACAACCTGACAGACTGACTTGCCGATTCTGTAAGGAAAGAACTAAGGTTTGGCAGAGATAGCTTAGTCTGCTGTCAGTGCACTGCTTATCAAGTCATTTGCTCTTTTCCATGTTAAAAAATCCTCAGACCTCTGTTTTCTCAGCATTAGAAGTAACCTTTGCAGGAYCTGTACTGCAGATAAAGCACTTGAATATGTAGAGACTGAGGCCTCCTAAGGTTCTGTGGTTCAAAACTGCAATTCATAACTGAGAGCAAGCAAACACCCATTTAGAAGTATCGGACGTATCATTACCAGAAGTAATAAATGTATATTAAAAAAGTAATAACTACCAGCCTTCAGGCCCCTCTTCGGTATTTCATGGCATACTAAACAAGAAACCTCGGGATTTTTACTCAAGTTGTTTATAACCACATACACACACACTCAAGTCATCTGCTGGTCAAAAGATCTCCTGCAGTCAGATGCTATGCAGTTGTTAGAGGATTTTTCCAATAGCCACTTGCTAATTTTAGTTAAAGACAACAGTGGTGAGAACTGATGTTTTCTCTTCCTACAAGAAGAAATAATTTGCAACATGTGCAAAGATATTAACCCAGTACTTGTTTTCAAGTCACAGATGTAACAATGCAGAAATAATTAGAGAAAAAATAAAGAAGTAACCCAATATCACCAGTTTGCTTTTCAGTTTGCACGAATATGGGTATTATCACAAAAAGCAGCTTCACTTTCACTGTAAAGCTGTCTAAGACCAGCAATGTGACACATTAAAATCTCTTCCTACAATTCAAAAATATTCCACTTTGCTTGTAGCATTTCCCATTTTAAGTAGGAGAAAATTAAAATCAAAACCAAGGGAAGGGGAGTAAAAATCTTGATTTGCTGTTGTTGTTTTTAATGCGACCTTGGAAACAAACTATCTGTTTCTGCTCCTTAGGTTTGACTTTGCATCTCTCTTATTTTCACATAATTTCCTTACTAGCAATTTTTCTTCCTGTTTAGTAAGCAACCAACCAGTGACGACAAACTTTTTCTACAGCTTCTGATGTTTCTTAAATGCCATGTTTATAAATGTAACTGCAGATACAAATTACTCTTGCCACCTGTCCCTTAAAATGCAAGGCTGCCCTTTAAATGTTTATTTTACCTGAAGTTCATCCATGTTCTGGAAGTTAATGAGCTCCCTGAAACTCTTTCATAAATACTTTCATCTCTGCAGCATTTCTTTTCTATAAAAAGTATTTGGGGAATGTCTATAAAGATCAGTCATCTGTAGTAAGAGCCATAACCTTTTATCAATTTGTGCGTCTTAAAAAATAGAGTGAGATTCTTTGTAGCAGTTGCATACAAAGTGAGATAGCACACAGACTAATTGTGAAGGGCCATTTCTTTCCCATATTCAAAATACAAACAATAATAAGAATGTAGATGGGAGTTCCCTTTACTTCCAGGACGTGTGTGTGTTGGCAGCAACCCAGGCTTGTACTCTACTGGCCCACCAAAGGTGTGCATTCAAAAGCAATTCAGCAATTGCCCCTGCTCCCATTTAGATCTCACAAACAAACAAACAAAAAAAACCAAGGCAGAAACTTTACTAATTGTTCTCAGTGGGAACAACTTGGAGATGTTTGTTTCATATTTGTTGTCAAACATTCTTTAAAAATAAAAATACCTAAATTTTTAATGTCTACCTTCTATAGAGGCAGCATTCATTAGTACAAATGAGAATAGTAACTGTAAACTATGCACAAATCCACGGCAGTCTCATGCGTGTCAAACAGTTGGAAATGACCCAGGTCGTAGCTCAGGTCTGTGCTGTATCTATGCGTGTGTGTTTCTCCTGGAAGGAGGAAGATGTTGTTTATGAACTAATAATTACACTTCAGGAAGCCCTGTACAACCTTCTTTATTTTAACTATCAGAGATGCCTTCAAAGCAGAAAAATAATTCAATCACTGTTTTCTATAGCCCCTCCTTCACATACCCAAGGTCATTTGGCAGTAGTACCATGAGTCATGTGGTAGGAGGTCACTCCATTAAAAGGAGTCAGAGTTACTACTACTTAAATCTGATGCATCTTGAAATGCTGCCCATCTCACTGCGTTCACCTTAGGATTTTACTTATTGAGCATGGGGGTGRAGGGGCAAAGAACAGCCCTAGGGGCTCTCAGGAGTAAACTCCAAGAATTCCAGTCTGCTCATTAGTTGCTGCTGTAAACAAATTGGGTTTCAGAACTGTTTTGCAACAGGAAAAAAGATGAGCATCACAAACTAGATTCAGACTGTGTGTAAACCTGCTTTAGGTCAACTAAATTGCCCTCACTTTCCTCAGTCCTGGAACAAAAACATGGAGACAAATTTTGCTTTTAAGTTTTACCTGTGCAGTCATAGTCCTTTCAATGGTATCACATGGGAATATTTACACTAGAATTTGGTTCAGTGCATAGGAATCTCAGGACAATTTTTTTCATGTGAAAAGCCATCAAGGGAAACGAATTTTAAAGAACTATTTTGATAACATGCTTTTAATGAGAATAATGTTATGATTTTAGACCTTTTTTTTTTTTTCCCCATTCCAACCTTGACAGACATCTTTCTGGACTGTAGGCTGCTTGAGAATACACGCATAATGCTCATCATGTGAGTAACCCCACTGACAGCAGAAACCTCCAAGACAAGCACATGACTAAGCCACTGAAAGGAGCGCTCATTAGCAATACAAYTTTTGGAAAGCAAAATGAGAAGAGAGATATAAACTAAAGGAAAGCTCTAGCATTTTGACATAAGTTTTAAAATAAATATGAGTGTAACTTTAAGGGTCAATACAACTATTATGGTTAGACTGCATATCACAAAAATAATTATTATGATGCACCTTCCCCTACACATACCTAGTTGTCTTATAACAAAGTAGGTTTTCTGTTAGAGTCCTCATTCATATAGCACTGGTGAGACTATACCTGTAACCCTACATACCAAACTGAACATCTCAGCCACAGAGCTGACCACAGTTTACTGAGAACACAAAACAATGTAATAAAATCAGAAAGTCAGTTTCTTCCCCCCTGTAAAGTACAAAAGGAAGCAAATAGATTTGCTAAAGACAATGTACAAATAACCCAGAGCAACAAGAGAGTTATATACCTGCCAGTGATGGGACTTTCTATTGACTTTAAAAAGGCCATTTGATACTAGCTTAAATCCAAAGTTGACACTCTGTACAAGAGCAGTAGAGACTCCATTGCAGCCCCTATATGATTTAATTCTGTCATACACAGAAAATGAAAGARTGTGTGTATGTACGCGGGAGTGTGTGAAACCGGAAAAAAAAAATGCAGATGGCTTGACCTGCCAGATGTGATCACTGTCTGTTTTTTAAGAGTATGTATGGAAGGGCAATTGAGGGTTCAATATTAAATGAATAAACCTAGCTATGCATGTTAAATTCATCAGCCCTGCATGTACAATGGTAACTCTTGTAAGTACTCAGTACAATCTAAATCCAAGACTATTTATAATTTATTAGAGAAGAGACTAAATTCAAAGAATCATGAAAAAAAGTGAGGACACTTGCTGAAGAACAGTTTATTAAAATAATCTTTAGTAATACAGTCTCAAGCCCTTTGCCCTCTATAAACTTCTACCTGCATATTACTCTCCAGGGGATCTATTCTCTCTCTGGGCTGCTGTAGTGCTGCTAGTGAAGGCATGCTTTTGAAGGGCAGTTCACAGAAAGGCATGCTTGTTTCATGCTAAGAGCCAAAAATAAAACACAAACGTGAGACACTAAATAACATGCTTACTCCATATGCCAAATCTAAGGTACCAGTTCCCTCTTCACTACTCTCCTGAAAATTGGGCACATTTAAAAGAAATTCAACTTGGTCTCAGCAATTCAGAAGGTAAGTCAAATAAAGGGCAAAAAGGATGAAAATGTAGCATAAATAAGTGAGTCCATAATGACCAGAACTAATGACACCTAGTTTCCTCCCACCTCCTGTTTGGTATTTCAATTCTTTAATAAGATACAAGCGCTAGCTAAGCCTGCTTGTCAGCTAAGGCACTGATAGAGTGTATGTGTGTTCAAACCCTTGTTCTCAGAGCCAGCTAACACTGCAACACTTTCTGCAACGGGACAACAACAGGAGGCCATTCTACACCTGGCCAACTATTTTCCAAAAAGCAGTAAGAACTGAGCACCTTTGAAATCTCCCCTTTGTAAAGTTTAGCCCAAAATCAACCAGACAGGTTGAATAGTTCCTGTATATGAACTTGTTCTTATACCCATAGGCAACCTTACTGCTTCAGGACATTAAACCGCACTTTTTCTACTTTTCCATCATGGTGAAAAATAGAAAACTCTCCACGTTTCTTTTTTTCTTTTTTTTTTTTAAATCCTCATTCCCATCAGATCATGTGTTTTGCAATTACAGCAATATCGTCTCTACAGACCGACTTCATGAAAACAGCTAAGATTGTCTGCGCCTCTTAAACTTTGAAGTATAAGTCAAGCCAAAGAGAGGGAAAATATCTCTGTTCTCTACTTACATATTAAGCAGCCATTCTTGAAATGGGAAACCTTAATGTACTTGGTAATTRAATTTGAAGAAGTGAAGAAGAGTTGAAGGTTAAGTAAATGTCTTGTCTTCTCTCCCACATCCCCTACCAACTACACCAAYAACATCTGCCATTTCCCTAGTGTATAGAATTGGTTAAGAAAGGGATAAAAAGGTGTTGAGACRAAGGTAAGAACAAGTCAAACCTGAAGGGAAAAAATACCAGCCCACAAGCTTGTCATTTACAGTTAAACCTGCAGAAAATAAAGAGCCATTCCACAGAGAGATCTGATTCATGTTCAGACATCTTAAGTGTTGAAAGTAACAAGTTGTCTGTGTGTTGCTGGCTCTCATTTCCAGGCTTCTTACCACTGGCAACACATGCATTGAACATTGCAAAAACAACTGTTAGAAACTCAAGACTGTCAACCACAAATATAACAGACACCGAAAAAACACTGCAAGCTCCTGAACATTTAGCCTTCCAGTCTGAAAGCATGTAGCCCACATATTTTATCATCCCTCAGACTATATTCTGTCAAGCAAACAGAAAACAGACTCTAAAGAAAAGATGATCTGCAATCAAAAATGCAGAACAATCAGTTTTCTCAAAAAAAAAAAAAAGAATGAAAGCGAACGCTAAAAACATAAAGACAACAAGTTTCTGTAACTGAAGACAGGCAACGTGTTCAGGTGCAACAATAATGGACTTAAAAAACATACTATGAGACCTACTGAGGTGTTTAAGTATTTCTAGTGCTTTGGTGCTCCAGATCAGTGACCCATTCTGTACACAGGAGTGATAGGAAATACTTTTTGATCTTTCTAAAATAACAACWAAAGTATTGCAATAGCACTAATGCTGCATTATTATTAAATTCCTCCAAGAAGGGCAAAAGGTATTTAAAGAGTGTCAAGGACATGGATTGGTGTGTGTTGGGGGAACTTACTGGCTCTCCAGCAGCCCAACTCTGCTCAGCAGCCGAGCTGCTCTCCCCACGCCTGCACCACCAAGCTCCGTGTAAAATGGCTGAGAGAGGGGTAAGAGACACAGCGGGGCTGGGGGCCCAAGCTGAGGCACAGCATCATAGATGTATCGGTACTGCAGCAGCAGCACTGTGCATCACTGATACCACGTCACTGACCACATCAGAAGGCACAGTACTATCATAATAGCAGTATCACTAACACACGCCTGCTATCTCTCTACCTCCAAGAGCCTACAAGTCACACAGAATGGAGCAGGGCTTTGTACCACATAGCTGTAAAAGCTGGCCCCGGAATCACTGCAGCTGCCTCAGAAACACCCAGTTGGTCTGCTAAAGGCGTGACTCCCTAGCAACTTTGAAACAAAAGCGTGGTATAGCAAGAGAAACCATTTCTAGTGCAACAAACTGTCCCTACTGGCCCACAGCAACATTTTGAAGTCGAAGAAATACCAGTCCTCAAGCAGATCTAATTTGACTAAGGGACTAAACCTTTTCAGAGAGCGCTAAGCAAAGACAGAAAGTGGAAAAGCAACATTTAACCCACCATTACTCAGCCTTTGCTCTAGCTAACATACACTCTACTCAAACACAGCTTTCATTGCAAACGATTTAATGACCCCTACTCTACCAGTTCCATGCTAAGTTCAGCGCAGTTCACGAGGCAAYCTTCAGGAAGTCGCTTTACCAGAAGGCATTCAGATATGACTGTGGTTTTAAAAATTATTCTCAAGTATTATACATGTAGGGGTTTTTTAAAATCAACTTATTAATAAAAGTAATAAGCAGCAAGAAACCTCAATCAGTTGGAGGATTGGTTACAACATTAATTTTAGCCTCAAACTCCTAGAGGTTGACTAATTGCCTCTGCAAATGTTGTCTCAATCCAAGCAAGATGGGCATGGCTGCCTGATTAAATCAAGCCACAACGTCATTGTTCCTACCTACCAGAGCTTCTCAAAAAAAATCATAAAAGAAACCAACATAGAACACCCAAATTGCCTTTTTTGTATCATTAATGCACTAATTTAAATATTCCCACAATACTGCTATACAGTTGCATTAGTAGTCTGACTTGCCACGGCACTGCTAGATCATCCTTTGACTCTGAATTTCAACTCCTATTTACCTGTGGTCTCTGTACCACAGTCCACCATGAAATATCATTACAATGTTTTAGGCCTTATTTGCCCACTTTGGTAAGAAAGGTATCTTCATGCAGGGGTACATCAGTAACTGCTAATCATAGCAGAGCACCTCCTGGAGATGCAAAATATCCAGGGAACTGCAAGTGAATTCCTACCAACAAGATCTGTAATTACTGGGCACTTACATTAAAAGTTTTCCCATTTAAGACCATAATGTGCTGCTGTTATGGGTGGATAACAGATTCTCCACTGCTCACATCCCCTTCAATTTATTGGAGTCACCTCACTGTGATCAGTGATGCTGAGAAGAATACAGATGGCTACAATCAACGTTTTCAATCAAATGCTATCCACTTACAAGCTTTTACATTATTAGTAGTTGGTCACCTGAGGTAACCAAGGTGCCATCCTTAGTAATGACTGAATTTTCTATATTTGTAAGAGATGCTGAATGTGAGTAGAAAACTCARTTAACAGATGCTTTTTAACTTTGATGCTTTTGCTCCCTGAACACCCATTCTCTTAGTACTTTCATAAATCTCTTCTTTTGCCTKTTCTCATGATGTCTTCTATATTCAGAGCAGGTACTTACCACTTGTCCAGAAATCATCCTTCTTCCCTGCATCTCCCTAGSACCATTTTTTCATAAATCCTTCTTAGGGTGCTGACATCTAGTACAGGTCTGGACTCAGCCTGCCCAGCATGTTGTTCCTATCTTTGTTGGCCTTAACATATCTTACAGCAACACTAAGAGACTTCAGTAAGGATTCGGGTCCTTTTTATGCTAATACATGTTTCTTCATTTCTTCCAATAGGTCTCATGTAAACTTCCGCAGGAAGGTACCTACTAACACTCCCAGAGAATAGCAATCAACAGGTCACAACCCAATTTGTCACCTAACAAAATGAACAGAAGCCCAAAATCAGATTGTGATCCAACAGACTATTCTGTTGTCAACATTTGACGTTTCAGAAAAAGAACAAGGAGAAAAAGTGTACATTCAAGCTACAAAAAGTTCACTCTTCCTCACAACACTTTGGCTAATTTTTTCTTGGTCCCTGAGATTAGTTTAATCCTTATTTTACTCTGGATATAACAGTTAACACTAACAGAGAAATGATGCACTCTGCTCTTTCATAAGCTAAAAATARGTTACACTGTAAAAGGCTTCATAAATAAATCCTGAAGACCCTCTTAGGCCCCCACTCAACTACATTTTCTAGGACCTTAATAAAGCCATGATGCAGAAACAATCTAGTCCATCAGTTTGTGCTGCGAATAACAATACTTGAGTACTCCACCTTTTACAATTTCTGAGCATGTTACAGGGGCTCATCCTCCCAGTATGTCCTCCTCACATACCTTAGATGACTTGCTAATGATCTGTCCACTCTGTTTCTCTGTTTGCATTTCATGCAATATGTTAAACTAGAAAAGTAACAAAAATTTGGAATATAAAAGAAAATAATAATAAAGGGGTATTTTGAGTAGGCACTTCATGTAACAAGCTGCTTTTGCTTAGTGACAATTATTCTTCATTAGCTGATTTTTCCACTTATTATCATAACACTGCTGCCAGATCAAGGGATAGCAGGAAAGGATAACTAAACACACAGTCAGAAAGAGAAGAAAGGCATATCTTGAAATCATACAGGTCTTACGTTACTTCTTTTGGTTTCACAGATTCAAGACAGATTTCAACAAAGCATAATTGTTCTAATAATTCTACATTACTAAAACAAGCCAGTTTTAAAGTAGCACGTGGTGTTGTGCACACTGATGCAATTAGCATTGTTCAGAAAACGTGTTCATAACGCTATACCTCTTTAAAATAGGGGGGGAAGGCACGAAGCCAACTACATATTGCATAAGGGTACATTAGCAAGACCAAACAGTAGTAGTTACCCAGCTGTATGCTATTTGTTCATTCTCTTCCAGGCCTCAGTCCAAAAAACCCTTTCAATAGCAGCCTAACTTCACAGCTACTCACACACTTAAAGTCAGCAAAAGCACTCAGCTATCTCAAAATTGAAATCATGAAATATTTTACTAGATCAAGACTGGCCTACATCAACAAATAATTATTCAAATACCTCTATTTCAATCATCCATAACAAGTTACTTTATGCAGCGTCGGTACCATAGGTTACATAGACAATCCTGGGAAAAGAGTTGCAGTTTTTGTTTAGAAGCATGTTTGAAGGTGTTCAAAATGTGGTTTTGTACGTTTTCTAATGTTACCTGTTTTCCAACATTTAATTTATCTCATCTGGGATATCAAATGACAAACATCAGAATGCCACAATAATGTTTGCTTTTTCAAAAAATTGCGACATCCTTTCCTCTCAAGCTCACAAAYCTATACATCAACAGTTAGAATACTTCACAGGTTCCCATACTTAATAAAAATGGATCCCCAATACACAGGCTGAGAGAAAAAATGGCATTGCAACAAGAGCAGTGAGACACTATCTCTGCATGCAAAGCCTGCCCTGCAACCCATCGGCCCCAGAATTATAAATTCAGTGCATTGAGGCTTCTACATTTCTGCCAGGAATGAAGGGCAGAACACTATTAATAACGGCCTAAGGCAAACGGAATGACATCACCAGCATTCTCCTGCAGACATCACTGGCTTCTCAATCACACTACTACTTACTTATGCTTTTTTTACTATCTTTTGTAAAATTTAATGTACATTTAGATGAAATATGTACAAGGGCATTACAGAGCAAGATCTCAAGCAGGTTGTGTTTCTGTGCAAGCACTCATCTTCTCTACCGGAAACCTTTCAGGTGTATACAGCCTTATCTTCTCATCTGTAGTGAAATCTCACAGAAAAAAACACAGTTTTGTTAGTTTTCTGACTGATGTTCTTAGCAAATATATTTTCATCCTTYGTGGCAGAGAGCAGGTTATATGAAAAGAATACGTGAAGAAATGTAATTTTGCGAAACAAAGAATAATAAAAATGAAAGCCATAAAAATGCCATTTAAAATAAAAGTCTAACAACATCTAGGAGAGACTGCAGCTTAACTTCATTTACTCTTCACTCCTAAGCTTTAGAGATATTTGAGACACCCAGTTCTGACTGAGAAAAATTCAGAGTACCTAGTGATGTATATTCAAGAGTCACTGAGACAGTAATATCATTTTTATGTAATATAAAGCATCATCAAGAAAGCCACACTTGAGTCACCCTCTTTTGCATGCCATCCCTAGCTGTCAATGCTAGCATTAGCTATATAAAGAAAGATTTAATATTAAAAAAATCATTTAAATTAGTTTCTTTGAGCAAAATGTGAATAGGCACAGATCAGATTTACAGGACACAGTGATGGAACAGTGACCAAAAAAACCCAAATAAAATTATTAGTACCTTAGATATTTTCACAAGTTAATGTGAACAAGATCAGTGAAGTGCATTTTTATTGTCTGTTAGCCAGACTATCAAATTTGTATAAAAATATCACTGATTGCAAAAAAAAGACCTGGCAGAAGAAATGTTATGCTATAGCTTAGCTTTGGAGGTGATTGTCCAGTATGGTAAAGGGCAGAAGTTTACGCAGATCGAAGGGGAGGTTGGACAAGTTCAGGGCATGGAAAACCACAGGTAGTTATTAAACACAGAAACCACACTTATCTCAGTAGATCCATGAGCTGAAAATGGTTCAAATCTCAGTAGGAAATGGAASGCATTATCATGCATGCTTGCCCTGTTCTTGTTCTTCCTTCTTGTTGCTTATAGCTGCTGCTTAGGACAGAACATCTTTTGTCTGATCCGGTACAGCCTTTCTTACGTTCTTAGGTAATGAAAAGTGGTGTAACAGGAGAACAGACTGGATAGAAACAGTACAAAGAGCCCCGTACCACTGCCTACAAAAGATACGATCCAGATGAAGTGTCAAAAATTTCCCAGAATCTGTCACCGAACAATATTTGATTCAAAATCACTTTCAAATCTAATGAAAGTTGGTGGCAATCTCACAAAGCTCAGCTGGCCTCAGCCTATCACCATCCGAAGAGACAGGTAAGGTGGCCTTCTGTGGGCTAACGCAATTGTTGAAAGGAATTGTGCACATAGCAAGGCCAATAATAAAGTACCCTCTAATCTTGTCTGCATTCTTTTCTGTCCTCTTGCCCATCCACTTGCTTGTTTCATTTGCATACTACAATTTGTTTGTTGCAGTGTAAATTGTTCSGGGCAGGAACTGTCACTGATGTTTGTAGAGGGCTTCACACAGTAGGTAGCATTCACTGGAAGCCTCTGGCCTCTACCAAAACAGGAATGATAGAAAATAAGACAGGATAGCAGCTGAGGGTAATGGCATGTTTGTATTCTTAATTCTCAGAAAGCAGCATTAGACATAAARTAAGCAGCAGAAAGACTAGTAATGCAGAAAGCATTTTACCTCTGACACRTGGCTACATGCCTCACATTTTAGCCCTTTCACTTTTTCTGAAAGGTAATTTTGTTCATGCTCCACAGCTTCACTTATTCTATATTAASAAAGATCAGCTGCATAATAAAGTCCAAGTTTAGTTTTTATTGTTAACTGAATGCTTATCATCTCCAGCAACATCCCAATTTCTCTCCTGATTGCTTCTCTCTTCCACATCTCTTGTTGCTCCATGTTGTTTTCAGCCTAACTGAATATATTAAATCCACCAAAAAAGGCTTTTCCATTTCTGCCTGTAAGGTAAACTTAAGACCTGAGCCACTGATAATTCACTTTAATTCATGTTAATGCACAGTAGGCAATAAAATTGGCACAGTAATAGGGCATCACAGTAACACAAGGGGAGCTTTGCTGCCACTGACTCCAAATGATTCTTTTTTTCTTTTTTGTAGCCTTGTGTTCATAGCATTCTAACTTCAATATTCTACAGTTTTCTTTACTGCTTATAGAAAATTCCAGGTTTAGTGTTTCCTCAGATCTCAGTTTGGTTTAGCATTCTTACATCTCAAGAAGCAAGTACAAAAATTAGCTAGGAAACATTGTTTTGTCTCCTGTCAGAATGTTCAAAGACAAATTACAGAAGAAACACCATGGTCTCTCTTTAAAGCACATCACAGGAAAACTGTGTTGTCAGTGTTTAAGAAAAAAAAAAAATCTTCTTGCTGCACATCTTGGTTTCCATCATAATATATTAAGAAGTCAAAATAACACACTCCTAAACTTAGCTACTTGACAACTTTGTTGTTGATGTAACATCTCTACTTGTTATGGTGATTTTCTTAGAAAGTCAGAGATGTTGTTAATCTGTTAAATTCTCATATACCAGTGCAGAAATTAAGGACTCATGTAATTTCATCCATCTTTGTGAAGTTACACCAATTCACATTAGCTCTAAATTTGGCTTACAACTGAACACTGCTCTCTCATATAGCTCTCAGATTTCTCAACAGCTTTCCTTACGAATATTTTCAAAATTTCATGAAGTTTCTGGGCCTTATTATTCTTCAAATCCCATCTGTGCCATATCACTTACACGTTATCTAACAGAAGTGGATTCCAACAGCTTTATATTAATGTAACATCACTACACATTCTTGAAATTAGTTTTACTGATCCTGTTCTCTAGGTAAACAAGAGTTGCATAGCAGAGGGGAATCAAGCTCTCAATCTCAGTTCAACAAAAAACAAATCATGTCCCCCCTTTCCTAAACTCTGAGATTTGTGTACACGTAATCTTTTGGAGAAGATCCCTCAGAAAACCATTCTCAAATCCTCTGGCATACAAGGTCTGAAAATAACATGGCTAAAGAGAACTTGTCTGATTTGTCTCCCAAACACAACATGCTATTGTTTTTTCACTCCTACTCTAGTTTCATACAAAGCTTTTTCTTTCCAGTGGCATAGAAGTTAGCATATCTTCTTCTGTCATACACAGCATTTTTAGCATACTTTTAAATAATAAAGTGAGCAGAAAGGAGAATATTACACAGCCTGTTAGTTATTAGCAGTTTTTAACTCTCTCTCTATTCCAATTCTGAAGATCATCCATACACCTCTCTGAAGTAAGTGCAAGCAACCACAGAAGTAAAAAATTTGATCCTCTTCAGATCTCAAGTCTTTACCTCTGCTCTGCAGTCTTTTTGTAACACTTATTTAAAAAATAACACTTATTTAAAAAATAAAAGGAGATACTGTTTGCCTTTGGAAAGCATTTAGACAGCAAGAAGCAGCCACACGGTCAAACTAACCAGCATTAGTTTATGAACAACTAACTGGCTAATAAAACGAGAAAACTTGGTTGCCACGTGAACAGAATGACAAAGATAAAGCTTTCAAAGCAGTCCTATTAAAGAATACCTCATGCTATCAGAGGGAAAATGACAGCAAGGAGAAGCTTAAAAACAAAAGATGAGTGGATTACAGTTAACACAACTTGAAGACTATCAGTATTTCCAAAATGAAATGTATCATCTCACTTGACTTAGTGACACCCATGACCAAAAGTAGCAAATAAATAAACCAAACTCTGCACTAAGCTTTCATTATTCCTCTTTCACCCTCCTCCYTTTTTACAAATGCAGAGCTCTGGCTCCCTCCCCAAGCTTGCCATAGTGGTAACTGAAATTGATTTCTGAAGCCTCAGGCAAAACACTCGCATGGATTTGTTTCCTTACGGTGGTAGAAACTTGGGATGGATGCCCTAAGTGAGCACAGACTGCCAGACCAGTGAACAGCTATGGAATTTGCACCTCTMTTTCACCGAGCAGTGTGGGGAAGCTTAGCTGACAATACAGCCTGTCTTGTCTGCCGGGGGGTGGGAACAACAGGCACCATCTGTCCTGTCTCATTCAGAAGTGCGGGCCTCTGAGATGAAGGACCCAGTCAGAGCAACAGAAAACGACTGCAGCGGGGAGCTGAATCCATACTGATTAGCATAGTACTACGGTTCACCTCATTTAGATACTTACTACGGGCGTGAGCTGAGAGAGTTTCTATTTCAGACCAGTGATTTCTGCTGTCCTCACACCATGCAGTAGGCTTTGCACTAATGATGTATAATGAAAAGTCTAACAACTATAATGCAGTGCTTGTCAAACGCTATACAGCTGGTCTGTCACCAGTCACAAGAATCCAGTGATCTGATCAGATGTCATACTCTTGACAAAAATATATACAGAGAAATAGAAAAAAACTCTTGGCATTTATATCACTTAAGTAACACAAAGCACTTYTATATACAGGAATTGTACCCATTTTATGGAGTTGCAAATGTACAAACAGAACCCGTTTTCCCTATGGGTGGATACACTGAGAAAAGAGTGCATTTTACAGAGCCCTTATGATAACACAGAAGTCAAGAATTAATCCAGAGCGTAACAAAGCCACAAGAAAATTCAAAGATCACACTAATTGCATTTATTTTTTACAGCTGCTGTCAAGCTCCTCAGCTTAAAATTAAAAACTGATAATAAGAAATAATTATAAAACTCAGGAAGGAAAATATTTATGTTAAAATTTTAAGATTCGTCTGTTGCCTACAGCATATTTTTAAGCCATGTTATTCAACATATTTTGTAATTAGAAAATATTAGAAGATAGTAACTTTCCTTAGCCTCCCATTTCATCATCAAGATCTCCTACTGTAGTCCAGATGTTTGTGTTGTAGCTTCTCCAAAGCTTCTCCAAAAAATGCATATGGCCAAAGTATTCCGTCTTTGGACATGGATCTAACTGTATCTCAGCTACTAATGTTTCTGTCTCCAGCTGACCGCTGCTAAGGAATGAAACATTAGACTTTATAATGAGAACCCTAAAGACATTTTCAAACACAGGGCTACCTCTGCAGGTTTTTTTGCATCCCCACAGCAAGTTTTTTATTTTATCTGCATGTGGGCATTCAGTACCCTTACTGAGGTGAAGCAATGCAGTAATTAGGACATATTTATCCAACCAAAGGAAGGTAATTTGCTTTCATTTTTCGTAATGGAAGAAGAAGGGTAGTAGATGAGGAAAGAAGTGAATACTGACCCCACCAGAATTTTTTTTTCCAAAGCAATGAAAAAAACATTCTTTCAGAAAAATACAGGGTTAAGCCAGCAAATTTAGCATTTGCATATAATAAAGTCCCAGCAGGTTACACACTACAGAGTAAATTACTATAGGGAAATACTCCATATAGAGGATAATTTTGCTGGAATACTCTCTACAGAACAACTTAAGAGTGAAGATACATAAAAGATGTCATTATTCATAGAAATTATGTGTATATATCCGTAGATGAAAAGAAATGTGAGGAAATACAAGGCAAAAACTTACATTATATCACAAAATATATAACTATTAATATTATAATACATTATTATATGCATATTATAATATAGATGTAATAYATCATATTATAAATATATGTATATATTTATATATACACACACATATGTTATATATATTAAATATATATAAAATGTGTGTGTAACATGACGAAAAGYGATGCAAAATTGCAGTGCAACAAGCAGTCATTTTCTAGGCAAAAGCCCAGCAGGTAAAAGACATTAAGCCCCAAGAAATCTTAAAGAAAAAGTTCCAGTACATTTTTTCACACCATGACATTAGATTAGCAGTGTGAACAACTACAAATAGAGAAAAGGTTGAATGTGGAAATCAATATTCTCAGTCAAAACAATAAGGAGAGACCATCAGGCTTATGGAATACAGCTGCAGCTCTGTATATTAATTCAGACATGCTGCTGTCAGTATCCAGTGACACTGAAAACAAGGATTGACTTGTTTTCCTCGGCACTGTCAAAGACTGGCTGTATTTTACCTACCACCACTGTGAACCTTTGGGAAATATGCTTACAGCACCTCTTTCAGTAACTCAAAATCTGAGAAAGTCAGCTTTTCAGCAAGGCAAAAGGATGACAGAATAATTCATCAGAGTATTTAATAAATATCATATACAATTAAAAAAAAAAAAAAATCACACATCCCTCCTGTAAGTCTGGAATACAAACTTCCAAATATTTTGCTAATATTGATCACAAAAACATCAGTATCATCCTCAAACTACAGATTCAGTTACCACATGGTTAACTTATTCAAGATGCTAGCTGGAGTTTTCTGTTCCATTTTCTTCCTGAGCAGTATCTTGACACTAGGTGCTGCCTGGCACTGCCAGTTTAACTCTCATGAGAATCTCATTCAACTCCACRGATCTCTTAATGATTTCTGAGAAAATCTTTTATGTATGTAAATCTCAAGAATCAGTTTAAACACAGATACAAATTTACACCATCATATCTGGAAAGATTCTCATCTCTGAAACTGTGGAAGGAAAAATAACCCCTTCAGCCCCCTCCTGCCCCCTTCCCCCCGCCCCAACCCAACAAACCCAACTTGACATTTCCAATTAATCCTTCCCTTCCTCAGAAGCTGAAAAACTACCAGCCGTAAACTAATAGGGAGTTTATTACTCATCTTCAAAGACAGAGTATGGAAGGTTTGGGAGTTCTCCAATTTTCAGGAACTTTTATGATGATTTATGATTACCAAGTATAGAGTCAAGCAGTAAATGAGTGAAAAAGTAGCTTGATTTTCTTCTTACTRATTGTTTACCAAAAATTTTGTCCAAAACTAAATGCCACTGATATATACTAAAATTTTTAGAGAAACTGAATAGGTCAATTACATTTTTTATTTTGTACTGAAATTTTCATGTTCAGGAACTGAAAAAAGTTAAATAGTAACAYCTGGCAAGAAAACATCCCCTTTTTTCCACAAAGTTCCTTTTTTGCTGTAACTTCAATTTTTCACTTTGTAATATTTCCAAATACAGTAAGAAAGAATGCAACATTCTAACTACTATTCCTTTGCAATAGTTGAAAACTAAAAAATGGCCTGACCATTTAAAAATATTTTCTTTTTAAAAAAATTACATATGCCAAAGTCTGTAAAATGGAAAAGAATGCAGACCATTGGGATTTTCTTCATAAAACTATTTCTTTTCTTTTCTTTTTTTTATTTAGTATCTTTACCAAGCATGAAACTCGAATCATTTGTATAACAAGTGCTACTTGTTTTCACTCCCATTGAGATATCTGTATCATCAAACCAATTCCTCTTTTCCAATAACCAGCATCAGGTATTTCACTCACTGTGCAACTGACTTTGGGTAATTCTGTGTAGACAGGAAACACACCATTACAATGGYATTTTGGAAATAGAAGCAAGGTTGAACCAAAAAACAACTCTAGAGCTTCAGTAAAGTCACGATGCAGGTCTGGGGGACTTCTTTCTTTGTTTGTGGTTTTGTTTTATTTTACTACTGGTGTAATAATGGTTTCCATTAAACTTGGTTGYGTATTCAGTCCTTATTACACCTTTGATAAAGTTACAGAACAACACATAAATTTTCATCTCTTTGCCTACGCCACTGCTCTATTATTTTTCACCACCATTTTCCAAGCAATACAACAGTCAAGGAACATAAYAGTAGGAAGCTAAAGAGAATAAGCATAGAAGACCTTTACTTCTAAGTCTGTAAATGATCTGCCTGCTCACTGCTAGGTAAGAGTCCTCCATCCTTTCTCACATGGCGCCACAGGTGCTCTGTTAGCAGTCAGCCTGATTTCAGAGAGAATGCTCTCAGATAAAAGCATATATGAGTAGACTGTACTCTTCCATGTCAGCTTAGCTCTATCCACATAGAGCTTCTCAAAGCAGAGCAACAACTAAGTTGCTCTAGCAGTCAACCATGCTTTCCTCTAGCCTCCTCCCCCCATCCTAAGCTGTTATACTTGGAAATTACTACACACTGAGCCTTTTCTCCTTTTTTGCCAGGTAACATTGCCACAGGGACATGCCTGTAAAGCAGGGCAGAACCAAGCTGGTAAAAGCAGACTGAACAATCCCAGACTTAGTCTATTMGGTTAAGTCCACACATTTCAGACTGTAGCAAAACACACGAGTGGTCAGTGCTCACTGTTCTGGATCAGTCTGCAAGGCTCAGCCAGGAATTGGGTTAGAGTTACATAAGCCCTAATTCAAAAAGGATTTCAGCTTCATTGTCTGGTTCAGCTAACACAATTACAGAAGAAGCTTTGTCAATACACTGAAAAGATTTATTCTTTGCAAATGTTCCTGTTGCATCTAGAGTCAGAAGGGAATTAGGACCGAGACAAACAATGCCCACTGCGTAGGCGAAGTTTCCAAAAAAGATGCAGGATGCAGAGGAGTTTGGGTTCATGCTGACACACCACGAATGATGAGGGAGTGAACCCTRCTAAATTTACAATAGGGAAAAGAAAAAAAAAACACATGCTTTTTCCCCAAGAGCTGTCAGTATTTACTCTGTTGACTGAAATATAACTTTGAAAAGTTTTTAGTTAAAGCTGCTATGAAAGACTACATTAACTGGCCATCTACCTTAAACTATAAAAGCGTTTTAAGCAAACTAACCGATTGATTAAAAAAGCACAAAGAACAAAAAAAAAACCAACTACGGCATTCTCAGCTTTCATTGGTTTGAATGCCTCAGGAGGTGTGCAACTAAGCAAAAGGCATGAAAGAAAAAGCTATAGAGTTTCTTTCACAACATCATCTGCTAGCCAGCACACTTTCTTTAACACACACATATATACTGCACCACAGGATTTGCAAACAGCATACTGTCCCACAGAAAACCTGTCTGATGACCACTGAGTAAAGAAAGGACAGATTCCAACTTTAGCACATATTACTGGACTTTACAAGCCAAACCTAAATATCTCCTAAATTCGCCATCTTTCACTTGTTCAAGGCGCTGTCTATTCCACAGCAAGAAGCTGGACTCTGCCTGCCTAAGGTTACGCAGACGAGAAAACAGGCAAGAGCTTTGGTTAAAACTTTCAGAATTAGGTAAGATATACTACCAAGCCAAATAACTTTGATATTGAACATCTGTTAATATTCAAATCCATAACGCTGTTCCCTCTCACACATACTGTTTAAAAGCTATTTTAACTAGGAGAGGAGTAGTTGTACTGTTTGTGGCATAATTGCTGGAGGTAACTTAGAGATCTGATTTATATTAACGTTTTAAAGAAAGGAACAGCATTGACGAAGTTTTCAGGGTCTAGTGCAGCTGGTATASGAGGAATCCATTCCTTATCCTCGACCTTGTCTCCATGAGAGCCCTATAGGCCTGTAATCTTAGATGTTAGTACATCAGGGGAGCTTGGTGTGCTGACCCTGAGATACACAGTACGGAGGATGGAGCGSAGTGGAGACGCCGCGGCCAGGCTCTGTGAGATAACGGGGGCATGACGGAGACYGAGAGACACCACGGTACCGATAAGCTGCACATTCGCTACCCTGAGTCAGTGGTCTGTCACTTTTTTGATGAAATGCTGTCCTTTTGGTGCAATAACGAAGCAAGAAAGCTTTATACCAATCATAATAAAGGTATGTATGACTAGAGTCCCTCAAGCTCCACCTGAAAGATAATAAATAATATAAAAATAGCGCGCGAAAGAGAGACTGTTAGGGAAGATACCATCGCYGTGTACTACTCTAACTTCTGGGACCAGTCTAYGGGCTGAGCCTCTCTTCCCCCCATCGGGACGCCTTTGGGTAAGATTCGAACACTTGGTTATACCAAGTGCCTCCCCGGGAAACTTAGAAATCTCTATATAGAGTCGCTTACATCTTTTAAYGCGTTTGTAGCCAAGTAGYTTATACTCATACTTAGGCATTTGCACGTGCTTTGTAGGCAGTAATTGTATCACCAGCAATCCAAAGAACCTGTGTATCTGTTGCTTTAATAAACTGCACTGCTCATTAATCTAGCCGTGATAGTTCTCATTGAACACGACCAAACCCTTTGAGCATGGCCGTGGTAGTTCACTGAACRCAACTAGACTGAACAAGTGTATTACGTTATTTGTGCATCCGTGATCGTGATAGTCCAGTGTATGGAATGYGACCGGACTTATAACGAAACTTGGGCTACTTTAGCCTTTCATGCAACACTGTTCTATGGAAACATACAATTGATTCATAGGTGCAAGGTCTGCTTGATCTAAGAGACTTCTGGGGCACAATTATGCAAGTAGGTTCTGYGGAAAAAAAAAATTATACCTAAAAAATCATGTATATCAATCCCAATTACAAGAACTGAATCAGAATTCATCTATCTCCAACCTTTGGCATATTTGAAACACACAGCATTTCTATTTCTACTGATACTTCCAAGTGTTACTGATGGTCTACACATATTTATACATTTATGGAAGACACAGATACTATTAACTAACACAGAGAGCTAGTCAGAACAGAGAAATTGCTTCTCAGCAGTCTGCCTTTAAGTTTCACATCTGCCATATTAMAATAATTGTCATGCCTGCAAAACTGCCTGGCATGCCTCTCACTTGGGGCCTAGAAGGTGCTGCAGGAACACACTCCCTCTTACAAAATGCATTAGCACATTCATGATGGGTGTCTTGAGTATTCTTTCTCAGAACGTACTTTTCAATTTTCACATACGATACTTTTATAACTATAAAAATTGATTAACATTCTTGCTCTCCAGTACTGGTCATAGCACAGCTCTTGGTGACCACAAAGAGATTCACCTGAAGCATGCAGCRAAATCTATCTCCTGTTTAGTCATTACATTCCTACATCACTACTATTCTTTTCCAACTGGAACCATATTTAATAGACTTYTGATCAGTCAGAAGACTTGGGGGCGTCTGAATGACAAAGTCAAAACACAGAATTGAGAGAAGAGCCAGCAGCTAACCACAGTAAAGGCACACCAGTGAGTCCCATTAGGATATCTATAAGAATTTAGCATTCTCTCATGAAAACAAGCAGAAATTTTACATGTGGGGAGTTCAGGCAGAGAGATCAAGGACCTTAAATGTCTATGGCAGAACACAGAACTGATGCAAACCTGAACACAGACTTTCTGTCATCACTTGAACCAACCTTTGGGTTTCTGGTTTTGGATCTTTAAAATTCTTCAGAGAAAAGAAAAATAAAAAGTGGAATTGCATGGATGCCTCTGAGAAAATAACCATGAGTAAATAACCATGAGAGAAGAGTTGGTAAGAAAAAAAAAAATCTTCAGATTAAAAAGATAAGAGAGCAAACTCTTCTTTTAGAAATGAGAAAATACGTTTCTCAGAACCCCACAATGTGAATGGAAGTAGGGGGGTACCAGGATTCCTGTGGAAGAAGCCTTACAAATAAGTGCGAGATGATCGTTGAACTGTGGATGGAGTCTCAATTCAAGCAGATMTCAAACTGGGACATGTTAGCCATTTACTAAGCTAACAGTTGATCTCCAGAAGCCAAGTTTTCCCTTGATATACTGCAGCCTTTAAGATCAAGCTATTTGAATTTACTCTCAGAATTTTTAGCCTGAGGTCTTACTGGTGTCACAGCTATTTAAAAATAGGGATCAGCACTGCACAGACATAACGGCACTGCAGCATAAACACCTGCCAGCTAAACTGACAGCTCTCCAAAGATGTCGCAGGACACCGATCCCAAAAGAGCTAATAGCAGCTGAGTTAAGCTAGAGGTTCACAAAAAGGCCACATGAAGAACCCGATGTATACAGACAACTACCTCTCTCAGCCTGAAGTTTCACTGTCAGCAAGGTTCAGAAAAGCAAATTATATATGATCAAATTCCTGCACTTTGCAAATAATTTTTCATATAAATTACTCAGTAAGAATCTACAATAATGTCCTAAATTTAATTAATGCACGCATCTTGATTTGTCAGTCGTATCAGTATACAAACACCAGTCAAAGCATACATATAATACAATATTATTGCTACATAAGCAGCCTCAACAACCACCATGACTTTCCTAAGCTAAATAGAGACACAAATGTAATGTGGTGTCATTTGATTGATACCAGTGGTGAGACATTACAGGTGACGTGAGCAATGACAASTGTGCATTTTCTGTATTGATCTCAAAATATACCAGCCTATGAATCTACAGAGAAGTGCAAAACCAAAATTAATAGTATCTTCTAGTTATACTGAGTAACTTGCTGCAAAACGGTCACACTCCCACTCAGTGAACCCAACTGTTCTGAACTTTCCCTTAACATTTTTAATTAAATAGTGACATCAAATAAAAAAAAAATAAGTTTTATCAATTCAAMCTAAATCAGCAAGTCCTCCACATAACCATAACAGGGAAATGATAGCATAAGTGTAGCATTCCCTGCCTTCTCATGTTCTTTSTTAATCAGTTACTTCACCACATGTAAAATGAGGCCACACTACTTCAGTCAACTCTTTTCTGAAAGACCACTATCTACTTAAAAATTTATGCAAGGCTATTAAGTTTTGCAACGGTAAAAGGGTTAGAGTGCAGTAGAGAAGTCAATTGCAAGACTCTTTCGGGCAAAATTCACATATTTCAGTTATTACTACCAAAATAAGCTGAATGCACAAAGAAACAATTTCTTTACGCCAAATAAATACCATTTTGTGTATCTTTTAAAACAAATGGAGCCTTTAAATTACATACTGCCTTCTCTGTTTCTTTATTTTTCCCCAATATTGATACAAAGAGATGTAAATCCAGTCAGAGCATTGCTACTGTGGCTGGGATACTGTAAAGAGGTGTAAGACAGGAAACAAAGGATTGGGTAGTATGGTAACAAGCAAGAGACAACGCAGAGCAGATACGGAATTTCTCAGGAAATATGTTTAAAAAACAAAGTCATTTTCTCGGGTTCCTCCATGACACAGACCTTTAAATACAGAAAACCGGATGTTAATAACAATATAATTTGGCAGCAAAAATTAATAAAAAGAGAGGCTGAGTGGCGTGAAACTGAAGACCCACCAGGCAAGCTACAGAAATTTCTCATCTTGCAACAGGAAACCTAACCAACAGGGTCATGAATAAGAAGCTACTCATGAGCAGCGCTGTTTTGTTACTCTGCTTATGTAGCCAAATGCAATCTATCAAAGCATTCCATATGACTGGAAAAGTCCAGAGTCTTACTTCCTATTACTGCCCACCCGTAATGATTGCTGTAGCAAATGACCTGGAACACCGTGAAAAATAAGGATAAACAGGGCTGCTACTACCACCTCATGTAATCAAAGCAGGAGCTGAATATTTAGGCTCATTCCATTATCCTGAGGTACTCTACCACAGGTACAGTAGCTGGACAACCACCTCCTTAATGAAAATAAAYACTGAAGCACATTCCTGTTTTGGGAGACCAGACAGTAGCTCATCCAGCTGTTTGAACATATCTACGTGATGGTTAACATCCTTTTGTTTCATCATCTCCTGCTCCACAAGTTCGATGATTCTGGTATATCAGGGCTCAAAAGAAATGCTGGATAATGTGAAAAAAATGTAGCTATTTTAAAATTTAATGTTTTAGAAACCTGAGTTAATGTCATTAATAACTGTTTACATTCATTATAAAAATACAAACTCCTAATTAAACAAACTARTGTTGCTGTGCTATCACTAGATATTTTTTATGGCTCAGTTACAGCAGTCAAAAATCTCCACTGTAAGGATGTAACAACAACAAAAACCCTACAWAGCAAAAACATTCTGTGCTTTCAATAGGTTGCTATGGAAATATTTTTCCTTCTGTAATATGGAAGTAGCTTCACACACCCAAGGGGAAGATTGGTTGCTCAGTCATTAATKTGATTCACTTTCAGAAGCTTTATCCATTTACAGGAAGGTAACAAGCTAAGACCCTCATTAAACAACAACCAAAAAAACCTGTTACAAGTTAGTATAAATAAATAAAAAAATCTAAATTGACAACTGGGAAGATAAAGCAGGTAAGTTCCACCCCAGAAAAATGGAATTTCATCAGTCAGAGAAGTTCTTCAGTTTGGTAGAAATCTACTAAGTTCACAAATGAGAATTTCTCAGCTCAGTGCAAAATGTGCATTTYAAGGTTAGGTTCTCAAAAATATCTAAGTGGGAAAAATGGAGTATCAGAAAACATACCTTGGCATAAATCATTTCTTTGACTGTAAATACTTCAGCAATGCTCAGGTACATGCAGAAGGTTTAGAAAGCAATAGAAAAACAAGCCCACTTTAGCTTCATTATGGTTTCACAACACCACACGATAGCACAAAGGTGGAGAGATGTGACAGCAACTAAATGTATCAACCTCAGAGTCCAGAGACTCGGATTCAATTTGCAGTACTTTTATAGACATCCTCAGGCATACGACATCGATACCCATACATCTCTGCTCCCTATCAGAAAAATGGCAATAAACAGCATTTCAGGAGGAATGGTGTGAGGATAAATACATTACAAACGTGAGGCATTCGGACATCATAATAGCGGGAGTAAACACATCCCTGAAACAGGCAGAAGAGTTAGTGTTGTACATGCAGAGCTCCTTTCCCTGSTTGTACTTCTAAACAGCTAAGCATGTTTCAGAGAGACACTGTGTCTCTAAAAATAGGGCACAATTCCACACTGTCCAAGTTTCCAACATCACTTGAATTCATTTGGGCAGTTTCACTACAGAAGAATATAACCCRAACTCACAGACAACTATTTCTGAGATGGCTGAAGTGGTTAGAGAACCAGTTGTTCTCCATGYCCCTCTCCCAGCATTTGCTACCCCCAAAGAGCCCGTGGTCTCCCAGGACTGGGTACATYTTCTCTTCCACCATCCCTGTTAAAAGCATAGTGACTTCCACAACAGTCATGGACCACTACTGCTTCAGCTATTGCATCCAAATCTGCGCTTCAAAAATATAGGCCCTGTCTTCCTTGGGCTAACCTGAATATGATATRACAAGCACAGCTGCCCTTACTGCTGACAGATGCCAAGAAAACTTTGTCACCCAGTAGTACTAATCTTTATGTATTGTCTCTTCAGTCAATCTGCAAGCTTATGGGASTGCATATTTAATACCTATTAAAATCTTCTAGGAGTTACCCAAAAGGAACAAGGTCAAATTCCTTTGCAAGGATCCTGTCTTACCTACTAGTGAAGGATATTTTGCTTTGATGACTGCTTCCCCCCGCAAATTTACTTTCGTTGGTGGTGCGGATGACTACTAACATTTAAATGGAAAAGAAAACACCAACCAACCAACCCAGAAAAACCCTGTGCTGTTTACTTATGGACATTTTCAGAAGCCAGACTCGCAGATATCTGCTGATATTGCTGCTATGAAGCCTAATACATTAAACACCTTTTTCAGCTACCTTTTTTAATTAGAAATTGAAAACCTACACCAAGAGAACCACTGCATCAAATTTCAACAGCGTTTAAGAGGATGTAATACTTTTTCAAAAGTCAAATATTTGCTTTATATTTCAAGTTACTGAGGACAAGTACAAAATTTAAATATGAATTTCAATAGAAATCAGAGGCAAAATATTGGTGATTGCCTAATATTTAATACACTTCAAATCAAAACACAGAAAAATATATACAGATGTTCTAATTACACAGAGCAGTCACCCCATTAACCACTGAAACCTAACACCTTGGCAAACGAAAATGTTAATAGGTGCAGGAGGGCAGAAAGAAGATCAAAGCRCAGCTTGGGTTTAACATGCTTAAGTAGTGCCTTACGACCCCCTTACTACCAGGGCTGGTCTTTGGAAGTCCCAGAACTCAGCTCTGCCCCAGCTCTTACCTTCCTGTGAGCATTTAATTCAGGCAAGTGCCTGCAGAAGTTTGAATGCGACTATCAGAGGCATTGCCCATCAGTATGAATGGCAGTGCTGCAAACAAGCATCTCCAAAAGTCAGAACCTCAATTTGCCTCAAAGTAACTAAACCGTAACTAAACCATATCAATCTGAAAGATCTGCTTCACCACAGGAATAAATGCAGACAATTTTATAGATTTGATTCATAAACTGTATTGTTCCACACCTTTTTTTTTTTTTTTCTTACCATTTTCCACCAATGTACTTAAACATTCTTCTTGCTAATAATTAGCAAAACCAGAAGTCAGTGGCAGAAGTGACACATCTAAGATCTGGTTCAGCACTCACTGAAATACACAGAACGAATTTTTTCATTCTTCCAGTACACTTTGAATTATACCAATGGATGTGAGGTAACACGACAACTGCTAGAACTGAACTCACTACTAGTAATACAAGGAACATGTTTCTTTTTAGATAGGCCTTCCATGGAAGAAAAATTGGAGATCCATAATCTCATTACCCGTCTTACTCCAGAGTCCTAAAATAGCACTTTCAAAAGGGTCCAAATCATCAAACCTACCTAATAATCCAGSCATCCCATTTTGACTAAACCAAAGGCAGAATAACCTCTCTCTGCTTTTTCAGGCACAACRCAGCAATGAATAGAGCTTAAGTGATTTTCCCACTAGAGATAGACACAGATTGCAAGCAAAGCCKAAGTGGCTGTAGCTAATAATCTTACCTCTATCCGCACTGACTGACAGCAGAAAAGCATAGAACATGCTGTACGTATCATAATCCTCCAATAACCCTCTTCTATTCATCAAACTCTGTGTTTACATACACTTTGTTGAGTCACCTCTGTGCAAACTGATCAACTATTTAAAAGCAAGAGTGGTTTAATATACTGTTCTATTAATATTGCTATTGCCATCTTACTTAAGTGGAGTTTTTCTTTGCTATTAACTATTTGAGTTCTCCACAAACGGTGTAACTGTGCTGTTTCTTAAAATGTTCTTCCTCTAGCCTTCATCAAGTTTCTGCTTCCAATATTATTTTGTTTTATGTAGCATTTAATGTTTAGTTTCAAGTGTATATATTTGTATTTATAATACTGCAGATTTTCTTTCAGTTCCTCAAAGCCACCCCTAGGAAATAAGCAGCTTTAACTGTCTTGAAAAAAAGTCCTTAATGACTGAAATTCAATGTAAGTGAAAAACTTTAAAAGGAAATGTGAGCAGAGTACAGAGATCATGCAGCAGAAAMACCTGCGTGTAGAGACTATTCAGCAGTTCCGAACCGCAGTTCTCTTTTTAAAGTCCAAATGTATTCATTTGTAAGGAGTAGAAATCTCGATAATTTAACAGACGCTATTCTAAGTTGCAGTGCCGTGCAAAGAAGGTACATCTCTACAGAGCTGGCTGAACAAATGAAGAGCCTTAAATGAATTCCAATTACATAAAATGAACCACGCAGTCTTCTCAACCTTATTTTTCATTTGCCCTCAAGATGTGTGTCTAAAATCTCAGTAAATTCAAAGACAAGCCAGAAAACATGGTACAGTACACATTTCTGACAAATAACACTGAATTAACACTTTCTTTCTGAATCTGTGAAATTGACTGCTGGTTGAATACAAACTAAGTAAGCCTTCCTAGCACTGGTGAAGTCTAATACACACTCTCTTGTAACTAATGAATACCAGAAAAACGTATCACCTTTCATCCGAGCTATCACTGTGTTAAAATTTTGTTCCAGGCCTCTGTGTTACTGCCTACAGAAAATTTTTTCATAAAACCTTTCCATATCTCTCACAGGCAAAACCTGCAGTTTGTTAGTATGACCTACCAGAAGAAAACAAACCTCAAATTCCAGAATCCTGCAAGTTAAATTTCTTCCAAACATTCAGCAGCTTTCTCAACTAAGCTGCACCTTTCTTCCTTTCATACAATGGGGTTGGTACCAATAGCTATACATGGTTCATAGTGTAATTGTTTATGCTGTAAACACTGTTTATACTTACCAAATTAACTGAAGACCTTGGCACTATATAATGCACTTGGTAAAACTAGTCACACAGGAAATGCTTGATTTATGAGATTTGTTTTCACCCCAGACTGACAGTTGAATTATAAGGCTGAAATAGTATTTTTCACTGAATAGAAAATTGAAATAAATTTTAATGAAGAACCACTAAAATGTATGGYGCTGCAGCTGTCAGCAGCTACTCCCACACCACAGAGTAGTATTTAGTCCAAGGAAAAAATGGCACTATAGTGCAARATTTTGTCTAGTCCTAATTCTTTAACTGCTCTTATTTAAAAAAAAGATTATTCTGGACAAATTAAGGGAACTTTTAAAACAAASTATTGTTTCATATAAAAAAATATGGAGTGCACATGCAGTAAGAGTGACGTGCTACACTTCCTGTTCACTGCAGATTTTGTACAAATTACCACTCCAGTTCTRTCCCCTAAGACCAGGAGGATGCCTGCTCTATTTTAGAGCATGTTTTGCTGAGATTCAGAGTTTACTTTTGGTATAGTAAAATTTGAAGCTAGGCTGCAGCTGAGAAAAATCTCCCATTGAGAGTTGGATTAGTCTTGAAGGTTTGAATCATGACTGTCCGAAGCCCTAAGCAGGAAGCACAGCCTTCATGCTCCCTACTCAAGAGCTGCATCGGGGAGAGACTGTCACATCAYAGACCCATCTTCCCCCCCGGCTGGGCCGCTTCCAGAAGGGTCCCACTTACTGCCATCAAGAGAGCTGTGCGGAAGGAGCCACTCCCCACTCCTCCGTCCTAACCTCCTACCTAGCAATGMTAGTCAACACAAAGTGCAGCCCTCACTCATATACCTGTCACTCTGGGCATTGTAATATTTTTCAGAAAATAGTTATTAAAATATGCGTACGCCGGTATGTGTAATGTGCCTTGAATAACAAGTTTCAGCACCAGTAAAAATCAGAAGAATTCCATGGGCTAATGTTATACAACACAGAGAACTTAGTTTTTTAAYTTTCCCTTTCAATTTACTCTGCGGTTCCCAGCTGAAATGATTTCCTAAGCATTTAAATTGAAGAGAATTTCACACTATTGGCTTTAGAGTAGGGTTATGCAAAAATACTAATTTTATGTGGTGATGACCAGAAGTAAAAGGATTTGCAAGAAGACTGAGATGAAGCTGAATGTACAGTGATACATTCAGGAGCAGAGATTTAAATTTAGGAAACTCCAAACAGAAGCTCCACTGTACAATTCTCTTCAGAGATGCCAGATAGGAAAATATAATGTCAGCATTAGTTTACATGTGAGAGAATATGAACGTATGCTCCTGAATTCCACGTACGCATGTGAGAGGAAGTACGCATCCTCACGTACGCATCCTCAACTCAAAGTAGTACAAATGAACAGACGGACATAATTCAAAACCCAATCTACCACTACTGTGCACTGAAATAATTATGTTGACCAATTCTAGAATACCACAACCCTTTGGCAGCTGTTAAGCACAACGCAAACATTTTTACTCTAAGCTTGCACACAAGGAAAAGCACAGAATGACCAAGTCCCTGCATTTCAAAGTAGAAATACTGGAACAGTGCAGATGACAGCCCAGTAGCATAGGCAGCTTAGGCAATGGAAGATTAAAAAGGTCAAGTACTGGCTGCAAAACATGAACAGAGTCAGAGGTCGTGAAGGAAAAGCAGCTCTTCTGCAGGAGAAAACATTCCAGAACTCAACTCCAGGCAATCGGAGACTGTGCTTGGGTGACTTTGCTGAAGCCCAAGGCCCACACAGGATAATGTGGTCCCATGGAACATGCAACAACTGCAGACTCTTAGAGGTTCAGTCTTGAACCCACAGGTAACACATCTAAATATGGCACTCCAAGTTCAGCCCATGTCTTTTTAATATTTAAACAACCTCTACCTGTGTTAGAAGTAATTTCTTCCATATTACCCATGCTCTGATATTTACCATCTTTTGTACATTTATCAGTAGAACACTTTTTACACAGTTAAATCCACACAAACTCGGCTATTTTCTGTGCCGCCCTCGATACTAGTTTCAGTTTTGTGAAGAAGTCTTTACAAAACTGAATTCTGAAAGTGTTCAAGTAAAAAGCTTTCCCCTCTGAGCTAAAAAAAAATTGCATGTTTTAATCAAACTCCAGTCCAACGTTCAAGTTTTCTATTTCTTGTTTAATATTCCATTCCTAGGCAAACCAGGTCCTTTACAAACATCCATAAATGAAGCTGCGAAAGGTCCGTCTCAGGCAGATCACTACTGAAGGACTGTATTGTAACCATGAGATCATTTTGCACCAGACTAACTTAGTAGTAACTCATTTTGTCACACAGGAACATTAATAGAACATAATAACTATAGATAAATATTTACACATTTCATATATACATCTATAATGTAAATATCAAATATTTGTAGAATAAAGGATATTACTAGAAGCTATCTTTTCTGACAAAGTAGTTTCATCACGCATTCAGCAAAAGTTGTTATTGTCGATTTTGTTTCTATCAATAATGCTGTGGTAGAACAATACATAGAGTTTAGGAAATCTAATGTCACAAAACATTAAGATTTCTAAAGGGAAATTCTGACTGATGGGCCAGATGTTACAAAAAAATATTCTCCCTAATCTTAATTAGGCTTATAATTAATTTTCCAGTTAATTCTTATTGGCACTGTCTTTCAAGAGAACTGTTCTGYCATTAGTGGCTAGTGTGAAGAACAGTTTCCATGATAATCTCAAGAAGCCTGCTAAAAGATTTTTGACATTACAATAAAAAGGTACCAACACCTTCAAACTTTGTACCACCTTGAATTTCTCCCTTCTTTTATTTTACAATTCAAATCACTTCACATTTAATCTGGAATTCCACTTTTTTTTTTTAAATTGTTGACTGCTTAATGAAATCAAGATCATTCTGTTTTGAATGCTTGTAAATAAGATTCTATATAACAGGAAGCATTTGTTAGATTTCTTGTTGTATAATGTCCCAGATACACAAAAAGCTCTTCATATTTATATGCAATTTTCTTTTACTGTATAAAAAGGGAGTCAGACTGCTTTAAAACCACAAACTGAGAGATCAGTCTTTCATTCTCTGCGTGTACAACTTTCACTGCAGATGACAGTGGTACTTTAATTACAAGACTTGCAGACTCTAAGAAGACCATGTACAAAGACAGGGGAAATGCAGGGTTCAAAGGAAACTGTCTTTGCTACGTCCTCACTGTTATTAAACTAAGAGCCTGGGGTTTTAGGTACTAACCTAGATATTGCAGCATGTAGAGATTTAACTGATTTGCACTCTATAAATACCAAAAATTGGCGGACACTAACTGGGGACATTTGTTTTATTGCAAGCATGATTAGAACCCAGGTTTTATTTTTGTGCAGACAGTCTTAGCCGCCAGAAGGATAGTGCCAATTCTGTTAATAAGAATAATGGCAATGTTTTGCAAACAACCTGAACTTCCTTTAAAACTAAATATGTCATACTTTCTTTTCCCTTGACTTTATTAATAATCAATACCATAAAAATACTAACATCTCCCGGGCTTTGAATGATTTCCTTAGAGAAACCACTTCCTTCCCAAGCCCATTCTGCAAATGGGAAGGATTTGATTTTTCAGTTTGCCAAAACTGTAGCATCAAAGTAAAACTAATTTTCTTAGAGAATTCATACCTTCTTGCAGGTGAATGCAGGTTGGTTGTTTAATTAAGTCAGGGGTCTGGAAATGGCAGGTGCCACAAGCTAGCACTGCCCAATTACCTAACCTAAAACCCCAGCAGTGAGGTGACTATCAACATACAGCAGTCAGGAGGAAAGCAAGCAAAAGGAAACCCTACATCAACCACAGCAATTTTTTTTTTCACTTTGTCTATAGGGGCATTCATTGTATTTTACATCAATTTGAAACTCAGAATTTACACTTTTTTTTTGTGTGTTGCTGGGATAAAAATCTCAAGGGCTTATCATCCATTAATATCTCTGTGCACTGACAGTTAGCCAGCAGGACTTAAAGGAAGGATAAAGGACGAAAGAAGGAGAAAAAGTGCAGAAGACATTAATCTACAGAGAATCCCATGAGACAAGGTCAGTACATCGGTCATTGTCTGTCTGAGGTGAGAAATTCAATAAAGTCAGAGGACAGCAAATCTCCTGATGAATCTTTGTAACATCTTTCATTTCAATAACAACTTTTACGGCTGGCACAAGGTAAAACACTTTGTGATAAGCAGCTCTTGGAAAGCCCCAGACAACTGCAGTTGCCAGCCTCAAAATACCCAGAGATAGTTGTTGCCTTGAAATGTCTACCAAAATTTAGCGATTCCACAAGATTTTCACATAGGAAAGCCCCAACTGTGCAGAATTAATTTCTTAACACAATTTGTTTATTTGTATCATGATACTCTCAGGAGTCCCCATCACATTCAGGGACAATTTTATGCTGTCATGTATGGCTACATAGGTGAAGAGTAGCTATTCTTCCTTAATGTCATATGCAAAGAGCGTAATCTGTTTCTGGACTAAAAACATTTTACTAGCACTTTTTTCCACACAGAGCTCAGAAAGAGCCTGTGTTTCTTTAGCCCTATCAAACCAAGAAATTCAACAAATGTTCCTTATCAGAAGTAGAATTTAAACAACATATTTCATTCCTAACCACCGTGATTCCTAAAACAGTATCTTGCTGTATCTTCTAGGAACAGGCAGCCAATAAAAAAAAAAGATCTGGTGGCCTAAAGTACAGATGCCCAGWTAGTGCACAGACATACTTTTCTCCCCCTTCTATTTCAAACTAGCCTTCATTAGGAAACAAATAAAACGGACAGAATTTAATAATCTGACCTAATCAACAAAACTTTTGAAATTAAATGAAGCAATGATGTCACATCTGCCATTGAAAAACAGGCTGACTTTGTTTTCTATAAGACTGGTTACCAATTTCTTGGATGGCCTTAATTTCACACCAGCAAATATCATCACATACTTTTTTTCCCACTGATGCATCTAATTCTGTCAAGAGTTTGGAACACCATGAACTGAACTAATTCTGTACTGAAGAAGTCTGGAAGAAAAAAAAAAGATGTCAAAGGCTGCATGTTCACAAAACTAGATTAAAATTTTGGCAGCAACCTCTGGACAATCACCTGTCCTGTGGCCACATATAAAAAGCTCATAGAAGAGTCTTAAAATTAATTTGAATTAATTAATTCTGTGATGTCCATAAATTTTCTTATTAAATATTAAATGAATYCCATGACCAGAAAAAAATCCCTTCTGAGTTAACATACCGTATTTTGTTTCCCCCATCGTTTAACCACCCCTAATTAATATCTTATGTATAACAAGCAGCAACTGTTTAACTGTTGGTATACAAGCGCAGTTAAGTGGATGGAACCAACCAGCTTTAATTTGCCCAATGCCTCAAATTATGYGTCCAACTAACTTGAAGGTGTACAATGTGCAATAATCTTGTTTCTCTCTGTATTTGCTTTCTTTTTTTTTTCACCTTGAATCTCCCCATTTTATGCGGAGCCACTCTAGAATTAAATAAATATATTGAATAAAACTAATCTGACACAGAAAAACTTCAAAAGGGATCTTCAGGGAAATAAAAAAAATATGAAAGATAAATATTTAATAAAAAGGCATTGAGGTGAGACTTGCATGACCTTCAGACTCTCTCCTGTCATAAACACATCAAAACCTGTAATCTGACATTGCCAAGGCAGGTAAAAAGTTGTGACAACCAGCTGGCAACTATGCACAATGTTACGCTATTCTAAAGCACAGGCCTATTTATATTCATCTTTTCATTACCCAGTCCAGTTCATTAGATTGTTTTATTTGCAGATTAAATATATATATATACACCTATGGAATTTCATTAAATCCAGGCTTTCTAAATTGCAGGCTAGCATTGTAACTACTGGAAYCACCCTTCTTGGATGACACTTATCTTAAAGGAGTATTTAAAACCCAACACAGAGAAGCCCAAACTACCTGTGAACAGACTGGTATGGCACAGGGCAAGGCTGGATCTCCAGAGGCAGGGATGGCCCCCATTAAGCAAGCTGCCTGCCGAGGAGTAGGCCTGCTTAGTCCGGGCATACAGCAGGACAATACAACCGCTCTCCTGTGGTATCAGAGCTGCACAACCAGCCCAGGCGTCCTATCACCACTGCATTGCATGCTGTGGGCAAAGCCCAAATTCTCTGGGAGCTGGTACTTACGGCATGATTTCTGAATGCCTAGAACAATGAGGCCTGACCCAGTTAAGGCTTCAATTTACCACCACTGAGATGACTGTAATATAAAATCCTGATAATTAAAAAGGCAGACTGATTTACACCCAGCATAATGTATTCTTAACTAAATAGACTAAAATTCATTTTTCACTTGATCTCAAGAGAGCTGGAGACTATCTAAAGAATTTTAAAATATGTTAATTACAGCATATCAGCTGCTTCTAGCTCATCTTTGTTTTGTGGAGTTTTACCCTCCTTGAAAACAATATGCACATTCAAATGCTAGCATATGGTATTGGCTTGAAGAACAGCTGCCCTTTTGGATCTCCAATGGGTAAGAGATGASACACGAAATGCTAAAACAACCTTAAGAGAGAGGTTCAGGTTATCTGTGAAACAGTTCATACTTCAAGCTTTTTGTCCCATTTTGGACTTAAGATAAAGCCTTTAAAAATAAAAAAATTCCATAATCTTTACATTACAAATTCCTTCTAAATGGCAGCATTTAAATGCTTTCTTTTTCCTTCCATATTTATCATTTTTCCTGCTTTCATTTTTTAATGGAATGAAAAATCATTTATTGTTTGTGAAAGGCACCAGATCAGTAGCCCTAGAGACTCAAGTCTGATTAAGTTGTTTTCAGAGTGTGTGACTTCTTTTTCCGTTATATAAACAGAGGATGGCAACCACCCAGATTGCACCGAGGGTACCCATAACAGCCAAAATCTGCTTCCAACTGAAGTCAAGGGTCCTGATCCCTTGTGCTTTGCATTTTCACTTTTCCCACAACATCAGAGAAGGGACAACATGGCAACTTCATACAGCCACCCTTCACCAGCAGAAATGATCACCTTGGTAAGGGAAGCGCACTTCAGCTCCAAGCTACAAACCAGAAGCCCACACTGTGGCAGCGCGGCGGGACACACTGCCTCTGTCCCTGCTGCACCACAGACGAACGACTTCCTATTCCTAGTAACTTCCAAAAYAAAGAACACAAGTTCCTCCTGTTCATGACTAGTTCTTTATAATATTGGATTTTTTTAAGCTAAGCTGTAACCTAACTGTAAGCTTGTGACAAAATATGCTGAGCTGACCCTGACACTACCGTAATACTCCTGCTAACCCACCACTGGGCTCCTTTCCATCTCACCTCTTGCATCAAGTCGGGAGCTGTCAAACTGTTGCTACTTCACCTGAAAGCTCTTTAGGTTTCAAAGGATAATACCCACCATGAAGCTCTATGCACCTATTTATATATATATAAAACACATGCCAAATAGCACCAAAACAGCTTTAGGATTCAAAATTAAAGAAAAAAAAAAAAAAGGGAAAAAAGTGAGAATTTGCACCACATGCACAATGTATCACCTCTGTGACGCTGCACTGAAATCCGCACAAAATAAATGAACCCAATTTAATATTCCCAGTACCCAGTGGAACCAGCAGCCTGAAGGAAAAGCTAGAACTGAAGCATTACTATAAACTGTTTTTTAGCACTCATAACGGCTTGTCGCTTAAAATTCCCAAATAGCAACAGGAATCACTTCCTGTAGTTCTCATATAATGTAAATTAGTATCTCCAATCTGCACAGAAATATTTTGTTTGCTTACTAGCCTCCTGTCTTATGTATTATTTTCTGGTCCAGATTCTGCAGCATACTACAGCTGTGTATAACACATCCTAAGTCTAATGTTTAAGAGGGGTTTATTTTATGAGCCAAGTAAAAGGCTCAACACAATGAAGACAGTTAACTACCATTGAAATAGGGGATTATTATAGATGCAACCAGAACACAGAGCCATTATGTCAATGCATTTATATATACTTTCACATCTACCACAGACAACRATATTCATGCTAAAATACTGAGATAAACATCTTGGGACCGTATTTATTTCAACAATACAGCTTATATATAGCTGGTCGAGCCAACCTAAAAAGGCTACACCACCTCATAAGAGCTAATGTCTAACATAACACACAACAAAATATTGGTTAGCTCACACAGAGAAGAAAAACAAGCTTCATTTACTTGCTAGAAGACATAGCTTAAAACTGGCCAACCTCACTCATGTAATTAGCTCTATYGATTTCAAGAGATTCAGACTGACAAACCTTTGAAGTAGGGTTCTTACAAACACAAAGTAGRTATCTACATATGGGTTAGTCAGCTTAAGTTCCTTTTACAGCAGGCATCTACATGGGGGTTCTTAAGTCCCCTTTACAGTTTGTGGAGAGAACCAGGTGTTTTTAAGGAGAAATCTARGTGCTTATATATTGGGTTGAGTTGAGCCTCTTCCTTCACAGGGAGCCTTGACACAAACATTCGGTCAGCTAAACAGAGTCCCGCTCTCCATAATGCTCATATAAAGGGAATGGAAGTGAAAAAAMCAGAGTGCTGTTTAGGGTTTAAGGCAAAATAATTAATACAATGAATAGCCCTTTCCCTTTCTTTTTTATTGTGAACAAAGACATCTCTGAGTAAGAAGAGAGATAAGCAGAGCTCACATTAGACCTGTGGAGGCCCTTTTTAAAAGTATCCRCCTTGGGCATGGTTCTGCTCCTTTTCACTCTGCAGAATAAAGATTGTAGCAGCTTCAGAAGAGCTCCTGTAAAGCACTGATTTAAAACCAGTAATTTTAAAGTTATCATGCAAGATAAATAGTTACTCAAGCTAAACAAAATAGTCAAATGTTAGTGAGACCCAAAGTCACCCAAACTGCTAACCAAAACCATATTAGAATGAATTTGAAGCAGTTAAGTATACGCTTCCTTTAAAAATTAAGCTCTTAGGTTTTCTTTTATCTTTTCTTTTCCTTTTTTTTTTTTTAAAAACAAGAAATGAGGTTTTGTCATTTCCAGGATCTTTCCCATTGTYTATGCTTTCAAGCAAAATTCAACCATTTATGATAACATTCAGCAGACTTTTGCAAGGAATTAGCAAAAGACACAAGTACATTTAATTGTTACTGGAGTCTCACTACAAAACTTTGCATTAAGGTAGGTTTCAGTCTCACAGAAACTTTCAGAAAGAAAAGCAAGAGACTACAGAGAAACAGACGACTCTCTGCAAGACTGGGACTTCCTTGTCTTCCTCTTCCCTCTTACTGGACAACACCATACAATACAGAAATGGAGATAAATACTCTGTTTTCCGATTGATARTCTTAATTCAACACTTGGCTATAACAGCAAGTCATGATGAACCTCATACATGCAAGCAATAAAAGTGAGAAACGTTAAATGCATGCCAYACCCAGAAAACTACTCTATATACTATTCCCAAGCTACAAACAATGACTCTATTGTGCATTCAAGGCAGAATAAATTAAATTCAAAAGTCAACTCCAGGCTAAGTATGTCTTTTAAAATATATTCTGGCCTTCATCAAGTCAAAGAAAGGAGGGGACAGACTCGGCCAAGTTTGTGGATTTGGTGTGTTGTTTTTTGGTTTTTGTTGTTGGTGTCCCCCCCCCCCCCCTTAAGTTGTGATCGACTTAAAAACCTCAGGCAAAATTCTAAAAGATATCACAGTAAAACTATCGATTTGATTCAATAAACGTACTAGGAAAAAAGCAAGCTCCTACTATGTGTTCTTCTCCATTTTGTTGTACAAATACATTTGGGTGTGGATATTTTTATTTCCTTCTTCCTCTCAGCTGCACAAGTAAATAAAGATGTAGAAACGCTGCACTGGCATTCTCTCTCAAGATGGTTATTCATAAAAATGTTTTTCAAAGTTTACCTTGGCCTTTTTTCAAGGGAATAAATGCATTTTTCCCAAGGTGAATGACTAACATTTGCCCTGTCCATCTTAACTGGCACACAGGGATAAGCTGAACTCATCAATTGCACTGTCATAATAGATTTTAACTATGTTCTGCACACATATTAATTTTCTTATTCTTACATGACTGAGAAAGGAAAACTTGTAAGAAGAAGGAAAATACTACATGTTCATAATAATCTGGAATATACAGAATAAACCACCCAGGCTTTTCTGTATTCATAAAAACTCAACAGTGACTGCTCCAGCCATAGCTTTACAAAAATTACTCAAGGAACAGGCTACAGATTGGTCTGGAAAAACAACAGGGTCAGAGTGGAATTAAATTCTATTAAAATGCATAGTGGAGCAGATTATACTAGTCTCACTCATGCTGACTACTACTTTACTGACCAAGTCAGTACAATTTCAGGAGTCACTAGGATTAAAGAAAGATTAAAGTACTATGCAATTCAGAAAAGAAAGTATTTTGTCTGGAAAACTTCCAGGTCCKATGAAAGGAAAATAAATGGAAATAAGTAACTTTTAGTAGGGAATTGTGCATGATGAGAGGTTAATCTAATGCAGCATACATTTTCCAGATCAGAAAAATCGAACATACAAACCTTGGATACTTATATTCTGGAGAGTCACTAAGGAAAACTCTATGCGTGGAAGAAGAAATGGATGTACAGAATAAGCATTTCCATTAATTAAATTCCCTTYTCAGTAAAGCCCATTTGGGGGTTCCTTTGACTTGGAATACTTATTTTGAACTGTACAGAAGCACTTCTGGAATAAATCTGCAGAACAAAGAGCTGATACCCCTGACTTTTTTGTACCTTAAGGCATACAATAAAGCCAGCGGAAGAATCAATAGCTTGAATCATTCCGTTAGAAGGAAAGTGTTCGAGGAACTGAGGCCATTAGCACAAGCTTAATGGAATTAAGATATTAACAGAGTATACGGCAACCCAGCTCTTCTATAAGTTCTGAGTAAACACCATCTTAGTCAGATGAAGGCATAAGGGTCAGTGTTTCAGGGATTTCAGAGGCAGTGGGAGGAAGGAAAGAGTTTTTGCAGGTGATTCCTGGAGAGAGACATATTAATAATTAAACAGAGCTTCTGGGTTGAAAACCCAATCAATAATATGCATTAAGGTCAAATGTTCCTTGAAAAATTGGCAAACGTGYGTTTCAGAGGTTATGTATTCACACATAAGAATTTCTATTTACACCCCTCATATCTGTCATTACTATATCAAATTAATGCTAACCTGGAGCCTTTTTAAACTGCAGTTCCTTACAGTGTTATTTTTAAAGCCTGTAGTCATTTACAAAATATTCCTAGTTACCTACCAGAATTTTCTTTATTGTTCCTCTAGTCAAACATTTAAGGGTTTGATTTGTTGGGGGTTTTTGGTGATCTACATTTAAAGAATTCAATGAAAGTGAAATTTTAAAAGAAAAACAACTGCCTTCTGTCAGTAAGTTGCTAGGCAATTTTTCCTAAGAATTAAATTGGATTTTACTGTTATAAGTATCAGCTTACCCTAGAGAACAGGAATTCATGTTCATGTATAGTACTATTACAATTCTTAATAGCTTTGTTGCCTTTACAGTGATTTTTCAGACTTCATTTGAAGAAGTTCTCCAAACAAGATATAAAACCCTTGTTATAGCACTAAGTTAAATTACAGGAAATCATAGAAACTATATGCTTTACAAAGCAACCACAGTGTAGTCAGCAAATGAAATACGATTTTTTAGAAGTTTCAGTCATTGTCAGGACAATTCCTAATTATACAAAAGCTTGCTAGCTGAAATTTTGCCAGCATAATACAAAGTAGCAGAGTTGACAGCATCAGAAACTGATGGACTATCAGAGTCTCCCCTGCTATGCCAGACTTCGAAATTATTTTTTTTTTCTGAACAGGACATGGTAACACTACCCTGCAAATGTGCCTGCTTAACCACCTTGAAATAGCACACAAATTCAAAAAGGTAGAATAAAACTACCTCTGTACCATAAAAAGCTGCTCAAAAAACAAATACAAACCAAAACCAACACGTCACCTTTCTTGTAAATCCTTATTTCTTATTTACTATTTAAAAGTATAAGGTAATATTCCTTGTGTAATGCAAAGCAAGAAAAGGAACTTCTTCCAACCTAGTGACAGAAAAGAACAACAGAAGTGSCCCAGTCCCAATGGCCAGTCTCAGTGCCTATATACAAAACTGTCACACGGTCAATTGGCATTTTACCAAAGCAGTTAGCATATAACTTGACCCTAAGCAAGAGGAGATAAATAGGTCCTCTACAAAGAAGAGTCCTAATAAAAATASGGAAAGAATTTCCATTATCGAAGCAAAAAATGCACTTATTAAAAATCTAACAATGCTTATCTTCCTGCTGCAAAGATTCTTTCAGCAATTCTGTTCATTGCAGAGGGCCCCAAACAGCATCAAGTTTCTGTGCTTTGTTTCATAAAAATATTCATACCCAGGCTGATTACAATGTATCCAAAACACAATTTGCCACATAAATATAATGACTGATTGGATTTGACAAGCCTCCTTCTAGAACAGTAAACACTGAAGCTTTTGTTTAGGGATATTAATCAGCTCAGCAAGCCAAACCTGTCACCTGTGCCAGAATGAAAGAAAAATCATCCCCACCTGCTGGTAGAACAACCACCAGTAATATCAAAAGGAGGCAGGACCATTCATTGAAAGAATTAATCCAGATCCCAGCTATTCAAAGTGGCGGGCTTCACAGAGTGATTGACTACACTGAAAATATGTGTATGTCCTATAAAGCTGACCTTAATTTGAGAATAATTAGAAGACACAGGTGTCAGGGAATAGTACATCAAACTTTTTAACTGCAGCTTGGCCATCAGCAAGTCTTACTGACATTCTTACCTTCCTCTGCCCAGTGGCAGTTAAGAACATTACTGAAGATCTGTTCTCAAGTTCAGGTTCCTGTAGAATGGCAAATGATTATATAAAAATCACACGGATAACTTAAGTGGTGAAGTAGCGCTCTGAAGTATGCCAAAATGCCATCCTCAGATATAAAATGCTGATTTATTATAGGAGGGTATCACACATCCTAAGCAAACAGGAAAAATCTTCAGACGGTGAAAGAAATTACTCGACGAATTCAAACACTGAAATTTTTATCTATCATACCCACCCAGGACCACAATGCGAGGCTTTGCAAGCCACAAAGAAAAGTAATTAATTGTGATAGTAGCTGTTCTACCTTCTAAAGTGATACACCTACACATTCCTACAGCAAATCCTTTATAAAGTATTRTGCAGACCACTGAAAAATGTATCTGAAGATTTTTTCCAAACTAGTTCTTAAGTTTCACATCTGTTAAATCTATGTTTTTACATCACTATTACATCTATRCATACACATATAAATATTCATGAGGGCTTCACAACAGTTTCTGCATAGAATGATTCATTTTCTACATCTTACCCACTATTCAGAAAACCTACCTCCGTCCAGATTGTATGGGTACATATCAACATGTACACTAAAGATCTCCAGCATGATTATCAAATACCAGTGAGATTCTGCAGCAACAGATGTGTCCCAGCCTAAAGCCTGCATGGCCACACAGACAATCAAGTAATTTGAAGGTAATCAGTCCACAGGGACAATATACATTTTGAYGTTTCTAAGCTTATAATAATTAAGCCTAATACCTGTCAAAAGCACACCCCTTTCCACTGACTGATGCTCCCAAGCTCTGCAAGTATGCACATGCAGTCTGCCAATTTCCCATCTAGGTTTCACTTTTTACATTCTCACTCTTGCAAATGGGGCAGTGGGCTCCTGAAACTAAGACCAGAGTGGTGAAGAACCAGCTTAATGTTTCACTGTCCCACTCCCAGAGATGCTGGATCCCAACAAGCACTGTACTTCCTCATCACGACCTTTGAAAGAACATATGATCCCTTCATCATCAAAGGAAATCCTGAAGCTGAGGAAAATGGACGATCAGCTCAAGAGATATGCTGCACAATATATGAAGATAGCAAATTACACTGTCTCATTTATTAATACTGCTAATTTTGCTTTGCCTCAGTTTTTCGGCCATCTGCAATCAGAATTCAGTTTAGCTGATAAAAAAGCAAATGTGCGGCAGTACAAACCAGGAAGTTGCAGTCATATTAGGAGAATGAATAGGCCCTTTTCTGCACAGGAATTCTTTTCAAGAAGCTTAGAAAGGACCTAGGACACAATTACATAAATCGGATCACYAAGCACAAGAACTGATAATGCCAGTTTTCCTTTGGACTTACTTCTGGGGTTATGTGAGCTCTTTTGAAAATTTTCCAATGTTTAAGAAATTATTGGGGGCAGGCAGGTGTTCTTTTCCATGCACATTCTGACAGCAAATATTAATAAATGCAGGTTTTCGACTAGCACAAGGAGAGTACCTACAGAGTCTCCCTTTACTACCTGTGGGAGACTCATACAGATATAATTATTTCCAAGATTTTTAACCTCTGATTATCATCAATTTGACTACTAGATTCCAAAGTTACTAGAAAGGTAGACTGATGAATGAAACATTGTTTTCTTATTAATTCAGATTCAGAAGTAAAAAATTGAAACGTTATGAGATAACCCAGTAGGTATTTGATTCCTCCTTTAATGCCAATATTACTAGTAGTGATTTTAAGCAATTACATAATAACTAAATTTTATTGTGTGAATTCCTCAGAATTTGTATTTGTTAGCCTTTTACCTCTAGTTCTCTTAATAGGAATAGCTAGACAGTATGGCAGTATAGTACATTTACAACTTTCAAATCTGAGATAAAAAGATTATATCTGAAGTCAGCAAATAAGCAAGCAGTGAATGTGAACTGGTCATGGGCAGACACACCTCCACTGACACAATGGAATTATAACACACTGCTGATACAAGCTCTGAATTTGTCCTAGAAAGCAACAATATTTAGTACAACTGTCAGCCCTTGTGCTCTAGAGCAACACAACCATGTAGATTTATTCACTACTGAGCGTCAGTTCAGGCAGCTGCTGAGGCAGAAAGAGAAGTACACAGTCTGGCTAACTGYGTGCTAACTAAACTACTGATAGCCACCAACTTCATAGACAAAAAGCCCACCTTCTGTGACAGGGAAATCACTCCTCTCCTACTGGAGTGACACCTCTCAACTCCTGAATGATTTAGTCCAAGACAAACCAAATATCTGTCTGTAAACAGAAAGTTCATCGTTGTRTTACTAAATAGTAGGAATCTAATATTCCATGATATCACAGCTGTCCAAGGAAGCATCAACATCCTTACAGTAATTTTTAAATTTTCTGTTTATTTTTTTTTAAATATTATGAACTATATACAAATATATTTATATACACATGTGTACACACACACACATACATAAGACAGGGAAGAAAAGTACTGCAAWTGGTATAACCACTGGGGTCTCTCTCATCTGAATTGTAACACCAATAATGCATGTGGGAAAATTCTGAGGTATGCCTTATGCAATTTAAGAGATTTTTTTTTTTTTTTTTCTTCTTGGAGAGGTAACATGCATTAAAGGAGGGTAAGCAGTTGAGGCTTYAAAGTCACTTATGGAAAAAATTTTCAAAATATATCTAAAAGACCTATAGAAATGGGATTTACAAGTTTTTAAAAAACATGATACTGAAAGCCTGCTTCTCTGACAGCCATGAGTTTTGTCATCATTTCTAATTTGAAGGTTTTTACTCACACTGTCTACTGATTTGACTGCGCTTTTTGTGTCAGGTAAACGCAATGCTAAAACATGTCACGACAATCAAGAGTAAATTTAAAACATATATATAAACAAACAAACTCATTCAAGAAGTTGCATACACCAAACAACTGGGAAAACAACTTGCATTCAGACCTTGGAGTATTTGTTGCAAGTTGTCGTCTATACGGGGCTTCAAGACTGAAGCACTCAAAGAACAGCATTCTTCAGGAAGCAGAAAGGAAATGTGTTGGACAAACAGGCTGCTTCCAGACTTGTGGAAAATGAGTTGTAACAAGAACATAAGGAGAATAACCTCACCTTCAAACACACAGGAAATGGGAGTTTAATTTTTTAATTAAAACCACAAATAATGCAAATTCTGAGCTTAATTTGCACAACTGGAAAGAACMATACACACACAAGCCAGAATAATTTGACGGTATCACAATAAAGTCAACTATTTTGTTGATGAGTCCATCCTCCGTATAGGTATGTAGGRGAGAGCAGTAACTGCACTAACTGGCACACAGAGTAAGGCTCCAAACGAGCCCCATGTCCACCCTGTCCTTTTCTCCCTTTTTAGAATACAAGCGAGTTTCCTGGTTAAGCAGCACACAGTTACTCTGCCTGGCAAAGAATAGCAGACTAAATAAGAGGGAGCAGGCATTTATGTTACAAAAGCTTTAGAGTATTTAGACATTTTGTCTGTGAGAGAACCTACCAAAAAAGACCCTATCTATACATAGAGCTTGTTTGTTCTGTACATAGGAACTGTGAACTGAACAGGGACTTAGCAATCTTGGAAGAAGGAAAACTCACAAATTTGAAGGTAATCCTAAAGAAAGAAAATAAGCTGAAGAAGTAGAATTAACTTGAACACAAGTTTCACAGAAAGACATTCTAATAGATATTCTATTAGAATATTCTATTCAATTATTCTGCTAACAGTATAGCAAGATCATTGTCCCTTTGATGAGATTCTTCAACAGGAGCYTGCGGCACCACGGAGGAAGCCTGCCACCACTTGCAAGGGTTAACCGTTATTTCTGGGTTCTTTTTTTTTAGTAAAGTGGATCAAGTTGATGGGGAAAAATGAATTTCCATTCCCACTTACGCTATTTGACATTGTAAGTGCTCATTGAAATTTGGCTGATTACATAGTTTAACATACCTTTTTAGCAGCCACTTAGTCTTTTTTCAAAAATCTCTTCAATCCATTTTCAAAGAGATAGGCAGCATGGGAACTCCTACACATTTGTAAGAGACATCCCATGAAAGAACTTACCTTTTCCCAACCACTTTTATCCATAGGTTCCCGAAGTCCACTAGCTGAAAACTCCTAACTTCTTGTGATACAGATCCACAGTGTTTAAAGAGTAGGGTTAATATAGAACTAAAAATAACACTCCTAGAAAACAAAGACAGTAGCAGGGTTTGGCTAATGTCAAATGTCATCATGCTCTTCACTGGGCCATAAGCACATCCTGCCACATGGCACTGCTGCAGTGTTTTGAACTATTTAAATTTTCATCCAAATTCTAATTGCTTGACTGCAACCTTGTTCGTATCTCCAGTTAACCCATTTCAATTTATATTTTGGTTTTGGAACCCCTAAGGCAAGTTGTAACAAAAACACTGCTATACATGAGATATCTTGAAAACAGATATCCCGCACAGTGCTGGGAAAAGTYATGTGCCCAAAACACCATGCTCAGGTCTCAATTTTCCTGAAGGTAAATATTGCGATTGATACTTTCGTTTATCCACTTAAGAAGAACATAAGACTTCCCCTTATGAAGTTTGAACTCAAAGATGTGAAATCTAAATATATACGTTTCTTCAGCCAGGGCCTTCTACTCCCAGTTTTACTTGCACTGTTTGAGGTGACTGCAGGTTCCAGTCACAGCAGGAAAGGAGGRGTTGTGCCAACAGCATTAAAGCTATGTCAGAGTTGTTGAATACCTCATCAGTTTACCTCAAAGGGCTAATTCCCRTCTTGCTGCCTTCACTGTTCTCTGGTGTAAGCCACGAATGACTCAAACACTGAATTTATACAGGTGTGCAGTTCAGTGAGAAGAAATACCCTATGAAGAGGGAGCTTTTGTTTAWCTTTCTTCCTATGAAGCAACAAAAACTTATGGTTTATCAGGTTTAAATTTGAGTCTTGAGAAAATTATTGAGCTCTATACACTTCATGTACTGAAGAAGGGCATGAGTATGACTTCATAAACTTGCCTTTTTTTTTATTTAAAAAACACAGCTACTCATTCTGATGAAATGAGTAGGATTTCTTTTGAGTTTATTTTAAATGCAGTGAAAAGGGTATTTTCTTTCCACCTTGTGTTGAATTGGCCCTTGCAGGTAAATTGCTTGAATAAGCCCTGCTTGTTGGATGATAATTGAATGAGCTTGGGGAATTTTGCCAGTTCCAGGTGTCGAGGAGTTGGGAGAAAACATCTGTTCTCATCAAATAGCAGAAAGGCAAATTCAAAGTCACTCTTAATAAAATTGGAGCATRAACATTAAATAGAGAGTAAAAGACTTACATTTAAAAAAAATTTTTTTAAGTAAAAATATGCTTTTTTTATTAGCTTAACATAGCAAAGCTAAGCTGCAACATCCCGCATTGTTGTTTTATCATTTTTTTCTGTCATACCTTGCACTGTCACGATTTGTCATTGTGGTTAAAACTCTTAGATCCTCTGCACCATGTTCATTGTAAAAACAGTCAGACAATTATATGGCTACACACTGACATGCAAGAACAGCCTGGCTAGCTGGGTGCCTAAGCACAAGTTTTAAAAATAGCCAGGTGGCAGAGAGCACACTGCTAAGTATTTGCCATTGCCTGTAATTTGACACAGTATTTTACATAACCCCTTTAATAATTACATTGTCTTTTATATTTGTGGATACTTTGATTCTTCTTTCCCATCCCCTTCTTTATGCTTCAGACCCAGTTGCTTACATGGTGATATGGGAAAAGTAACTCCACAGACGTGGGGCAAGTAAGAGCCACCCTTCTTGATCCCAGCCTGGCCCCTGGGTACCCAGGGCAGAATTCTGAGGCAGCAGAGAGAGGGGACAGAGGAAATGAGTTACTGCTTTTTATACTGTTCTGCACAGATCTGGTACCTGTGTGCTTTTTTGCTCAACGTCTCTTCCTCTGCGGTACAAAGACAATACTAGTATTTGACCAGGTACTGCAACCTTTTGCCATACTGTAACAGAAGCTTTTCTTTTCATCTCAGAACAGAAATAGGATCTTTCTTTGAAATATATTTAGACTAAATTTTTTTTTAAAAAATGTTAATTTTCATGAATGTTGCCAATCCATGGTTTGCTATTTAATGTCTTTAGGCAAGGCAGAAAAACTTTAATCAATGGAATCAAAAGAAATGTTGAGAAATGACACGCAATTTTACAAAATCAAAGGCATTTCCTACATATTGTCAAGCGGACAAAAACATATTGACATGTTGTTACTGCAAGGAGCCAAGGAATGTTTCACACATTACAACATTAAATTTCCTTTTACGTGGTTTCAAGTCTCCTGGCTTCCTCATGACAAGGAATTTTACTCTTTCATAAATTTAAAAAATCTCCAACAGTAGCTTATTTCTTAATTATGATAAAAGAATCCAGGGCTGAACGATTAAATATCTACTCTCAAGAGCTAGAAGTTGCAACATAAAAAGCTCTACCTTTGCTTGCTTCTTCAAATGAGAAATCAATAGTGTGGCTCCCTATTTGCTCTATGACCCAGTATTATACCTGCTTCTACAGGAGTCAATCATCCTGAGAACAGCCTCCACTAATAAGTGATGAAACGTGCAGGGTTCACTCTAGCCATCAGCTATTACTCAATTACTGCAGAGAACACTAACAAATGTCTGAAAACCTGATTCTAATGCACTTCAGACAATACTTCCGTCCTTTGCACTTCCAGACTGCACGAGTCTGTTCCTGTTGCCACCATACTGAGATATTATGCAAACATGCTCCCACTTGCTCTAATCAAGTTCTTGCTTCAGTGCTTGTATTACCATTTACAAACTCTTCCATATCAGCCCGTATCAGGCAATGGTCAAGACCCTTCCCGCCTTCAAGACAAGACATATGGATCCTTAGTAACCATTAAAAACACACACATACATTTATATAGAGATATATTATTATTATTCAGACAATATTTTAATATATTAAATATTTGTATTCATATTTCCATATCCATTTGCATGCAAAATTTTTCTTGGTACTTAAACGAAAACAGAGTAGTAGAATTAACACTATGAAGGTGCTTTTAAACTATTTTCATGTAAGAAAGACACAAGCTGTGCTGAAAAACTCATGTATGTTGATAGAATCGCATCTATATGAAGTATAACAATAAATCAAATGAGATGAAAATGTTTCTATACCAAAAGCATTCCTGTTACAATGCCTGCGTTTAGAGAAATGAAAGCTGCAAGTGGGAATGATCTATCCAAACGTAAGTCTTCTGTCGTCATTTTGCTACTGCTTTTTCTGGTCTTGCTTCTTTTAGTGCATAAATTCACTAGTCTTCCTGGCATTAGGTACAGCTTTATACATCCCTTTGGAACTTGTGGGGGTTTTTTATTATTGGTTTGCTTGTTTTATGTCTAACRGTTTAAAATTAATTTTAAACTTACATGGCTTTACAACCATGTGAAAATATTAGCTAAACACAAGCTTAAAATATATCATTCAATTACATCTAAGTTTAATGATGTCATAATCCTTTATGGCTGACATCATGTTGTAAAGTCACAGAGTACTAACTCTACTGCGTCTTCAACAAACAGGATCAAAACAACAATACATGATTGTAATATTGGAGACCAATAGTGATTCAGTTTTGGTGCCAAGACCAGCATCTTGCTTATGATATTCTGACTGTATGCAAGCCAAATATTTCTTGCTTCATTGAAGACACTATACACGGTTTAAAAAGCCCATATAAACTATATCAAATAGATTTAAGTCTTGTAGTTTTTAATGCTAGATTTGGTTTTAATTAACACAAGTAAATATTTGTAACTATCTACTAGATGTGAAGCTGGTTTTGAGAGTGACAAGAAAGTAAAAGCCTTTCAGAATAGCATCAGAAATGGTGCGTCGCTTCTTTCCACTCCATGGAAACTCGATAGCACCAGTTTCACCAGTTTCAGTAACACTAGTGGAAACTCAGTAGTTTCCACTCAATAACTGCAGTTTCATATTAGCTAAAAAGGGATAAAACATTCACGTACTCTTATGCAGCCTTTAGCTTTTTCTATACTTCTCTCCTCCCTGACTCTCCTCATCCTCCAAACTGCTACACATGAAGCGAACACATCTTCTAATCAGAAATACCATAGAAATTACAACATACTACTCCTCCACCCATCACCTGAGCAACTTAAAATATTCCTGTTAGCACAAGTAGAAGAGGGAAATGCTAGTGTCATGTGATCATGCAGTATACAGCTGGTAAAATCATAAATACCTCAGAGAAAAAYAAACAACTAGAACAAAGTTATTTTAAAAACTACGCTGTGCTCTCTTCTGCAAGCCATATTTATTCTGTGCACAGAGAAATCCCCAAAGGTGTTTTCTCTACCGATAACTTTATAGCAATGATAATCCTGTAATGGATGAATACAAGCTCAGAGTCTGCTGTGCTGGAAAAGTTAGTCTGACAGTTTTTCTTTTACCTATGGCATGCCAAACCTTCTTGCAAAGACTTTGGCAAGTCATGACTTGATGCAGAAAGAAAAGCTTCAAAGGAATTTGAATCCACCATGAAAGCAGGGACAGGTAATTCACTGCATTAGTTGGATGATTCATTAAACAGATCTCTAGTTAGATCCAGATTACATATGGGCAAGTAACACAGCCTAAAAATCTATATTATCTCCCTAAAATGAAGACTAGAATGACCATTTATCTATGAAGAAAAAAACAGAAATACTATCTCTTTTCTCACATTCTTCAGAAAGCTGCTTATAGAAATCCTCTTTTCTCAGAGATCACCTGTGACAGCTCTACTAAAAGGAAAATTCAAACATTCACATTTAAAATAAGGGGTTTGATTTTAGGAAGTAGGAAATGGCAAAACCAAAACTACAACAGCATTTCGACACCCCCACCGACATTATTGACACAAAGTCAYTGAGATCACGAATTTTCAAGATACAAGCAGAAAATTAGGCAATTATGTGGTATTTAAGATGTGCTAATTATAACACGCATGTTGGGAGAGATATCTAGTCTCATACTTCAGAGCTCATGTCAGCTTCAAATTCGTATCAGCRATGCCAAGATCCGCGGTGGGAGAACAGATGTGGCTACTACACGACACTGCGACATTTGCCTATTGCAGGATTCACACACTCTCTCTGGGCTGTTAATAATGGGAGAAGAGAAGGCCTTCTGCCTGATTCATCTGAGCAACTCCGGCAGTGAGTCAAACCTGCCACCAACAGTCTGTATAAATCTGGCCATATCAATTTCCTGTATTCCTCTCCTCTGCCCAGCTCCTGCAGATCTTACCCATGGAGACGAAGATCTCCGACTCAAGGGTTCCACTACACATTTGTACAGCACTGATCACAAGACAGCTGGGATTTCAGCTAGCTGTTACAATGTTGTTGTCATAAAAATAATAAATTTAAAAATGCATATAATTTAAGTAGAGAATACAGTAAGAATCCGTTATGAACTTGAGAAGACACATTCTGGCATTTTAAAGGCAGAGAATTTCAAGGTAGCAACTTAGACTCTCCATAGCCATATAAAAAAAAAAGAAATTAGAATATTCTCATTTGTTCATTTTCAAAGCCAAGCAGAGGAGGTGCTGGAAAGCTGTAATAATTACAGTCATGGTTTTGGCTCCTAAAGATATCAGGAAACTGAGGGTATCATGTTAAAAATAGCACCTTGGTTACAAAACACCAGTAGAGCAGAGAAAATTTATGAAGAAAACAGAAACAATGTTGTTACACAGAGAACACATCCTCATTGCACAACTGTAGTCAAAATAGATTTAATGGTAACAGCAGCATGAAGACAGAGCGTTAAGTTTCCGGTACCTGGCAATTTCAGTGTCTACTCAGTCTATCTGTCCACACTGTCCCACCAAACAGTTTGCTACTGAGCTATTTCTCAAGTCTCTAAAACAAAGGAACCCAGAAGTTTCTAAAGAGGCTACAGAGGTAGCACTGGAAGGCCAAGGGCAGCACTAGAAGGCCAAGCACAGAAAGATTCCTCCACAGATGATGGAAGTGCCATAGGACTCTGACCATAATATAGCTTAATGAACAAAACAAGGAAGACTAGAAGACATWTTTAAATATAAACAAATACGGGACATTAAAAGGAAAATAATATAGCAGACAAATGAAAAAGAATTCATCTCAAAGGAGGCATGACAAGATATGAAGTCTGTTTTCACTTTTGCATTAAACAGAAATTCAATTTCATTAAAGAAGTAGTTTTGCTAGTTGTGGACCAGTAAATTACTTGACTTTTTATCAGCAGCCACACAATATCTGCTCTGAACTCAGGGGCAATCCCAAGGCACCACAGCATGCTGTACTAAGTCCAGCCTCCAGCCTCTGGGCCAACCATAGCTAACAACATAATCTTATGGCTGCAATAAATGAGGACAACTGTTAACCAGCTAAAGATGATTCATGTCCCGTTACGTCCTTTGCCACACTCCACACATTAACAGCTGATGATCAAGGTCCTGGGCTGTTCTAATGGCAACCAAGGATTCCCCATCATCCTCGGGAGGGCAGCTAAGCCATCGTCACAACTGTCACTGCTGTCTCAAGGTCTGAGCCCAATATTCACTTTTTTAAATCACCATATATTTTCTTTACATATCATGTCGCTAACATTCAGATGGATAATATTAGCTTATCCCATCATACTGCAGTTTATGCATGCTTTCATAGTATAATGTTGATGACAAGATCTTTCTGTTGAACACAGAATTAAATTAAACTGCTTCTGTGGCTTGTCACAGGCAAGGGAGCAACATTAGACAGAGGCAGGCARCAACTTCAACCTTTTGGCCCTAGAGATGATGGAGAAACCACATAGCCCATGCCAGGCTCAGCGATAAAGAAATGTTTGTAGTCTCTGTTTTTATAATATAACGGAAAGCCTCGTATTTTGCACACATGYCCTTGCAAGTCCAGATCCTGTACTACTGGAGGCAGAGAACTAGACTCTTTCATCAGCACTCAGCTCATGCAGGAGAAAAAAATAAACTCCATAAGCCACAAGCAAACAATACACTGGGATGTGATTCTAGAGTTGTATCCTGTTCCTTAAACACAGAGAGTAAGTATCATTAGCGTGTAGGAGCCACCTCTCAAAACACAGGCTCGATTACAGTAACTCTTGCATTTGTTTCAGAAATACAGAGAGTGTACCTTGTGTACAGATACAGCCATCTTTTCCTGGCCCAGTAAACAAGAACAGACATATCACATCATATGGCAGCCTCAGCAACAGGCCCCTCCGAGCAAAGCCTCTTTTGAGTTTTAGGCCCTGAGAGAAGTCACACCTCGCTCTGCTCTCTTTGCCTGCCCTTGTACACAACAACAGCTAATTGGCAGATCACAAGCAACCCCAGGCCACAGTATGTTCAAGTGGAAGAATGGTTTTTACATTGGACTGCTAAGGCGGATATTGTTATGAGAGAGCATGACACTGGGAACAAGCTGATCTCACACATAATACACAATTCCCAGCAGCTATGTGTAGGTCTTGCTTTATGTTTTGTTTCATACATACGAATCTGTATTTTGGTCATGTAGATAAAATCACTCGTTAGTACTAAAATGGGCATAACATTCTAGCAGAAAGTCAAAAGACCTAAGTTTGAATCTCTGCACAGCTGCTTGTGTCAACCTGAGCAACATTTCCCAAAGTGACACCTAGTCAGCATAAACAAAGCACTGAGCTGAGTCCAGAACCTTAAGCAGAATAGCTATCTCCATCTCTGCACAGCCCATAAATCATCTGCTCAAAGACTGTAGTACACAATCCACTCTTTCCACTGAAGCTGTGCTATTATGCAGAGATAACAAACATCAACAAAAATTAACCTTTTCAGAGAGAAAAGGCAAAATTCTCCAGCTGAGCCATAAGAGAACTTGTGGAGGGCACAGAAGTCACAGTTTCCAGCCTCCACTCCTGATTCATTTTTTAACCTTTTGTTGAAGACTTTCATGGGAACTACAGAAATTGTCTAGATTGAAGGAAGCAGAATCCAGGTCAATTCCCTTTCCAACTACAAAGCCACCACTCACTCTCACTTTGTAGCCAAATAAAACTTTTCTTGTTTCTGGCTCAAAAGACACAATCTCAAAAAAAAAAATGCAGCTAGCATGCTATTTCCATTGCATAAACCTGAAGAATGAATAGAGCAATCTAGCTGACAATCAGGAAAGAAAATAAGGAAAAGAATTCATTCTGAAAAAACAACTTTAATCATTAAAGGAATCATTCAAACTCCAGCAATAAAATACAGTTACCTTCATAAGGCCAGACTACCACTTCCCAGTGTTGGCCTCTGTGTCCTAACCATGGCAAAATAAATCCTTGGTGGAAGAACTATCAAGAAAGAATATAATTGGAAGAGAATTAAAGATATTAAAAGCACAAAAAAGTTAACTTTTATAACAGTAGTAATAAACTGTCAAGTCATAGTCAACATAACTAATATCATTAAGTCTTCAGCAGATGGTCCTTGAAATACCTGAACCTCCAGCAATGCTTGAAAATTTACAGCAATTTAAGAGTCAGAGTCTTCTCGCTGAAATCATTATATTAAGATTTTCTTTAGTGCACCCATTCCTAAGCATGGAAGAACATGAAAGTTTATTCAAATTAATTCAAATTAATTCAAATTAATCTGCACTGACATGCAGCAATATAGAATGACTTGAGAAGTGCCAGCCTAAAGAGAAAAAATAATGGGATTAATCCTGCATGTCTTATATATCCAAGTAGTTTCTTCTCTTGCAATTAGTTACATCGGGACAGCTGGTCTCTTTGCTTGTACAGACACTATGAATATAGGGCCCTCTGTAGTGGAATAAGAGCTGTGTTCCCAGGGCTACTGTCTACTGCTGATTTGTTTCTCAGTAGAATAAATACACTAACAGTGAATGATAAACATGCCTAATTGCTTTTGAGCTTCAGGGAAATAAACTGGGGGGATTTAACAATGAATTATTCCCAAAAGGAAAGCACCGCAAGAGTAAGAGACATGGTGGAGTGGCCAGGCAAATCCTAGTGAGCCTGACTTTATGGAATCCAGCTAGGTAGCCAGGCTGCAAAGAATAGCTATCACAAACTACATTCTTCCTCATGTTTGAGATCAATAAATAAATAAAGGGTAAATATCAAAGATGGGATTTACTTATCCAAACCTTTAGACAACTAAAATTAAGAATCTGGGTTGACCTAGTTCCCAAATTCAAAGTATGCAATTTCTGAAAGCAAATCATTCCACCCTAGCACCTGTCCAAGACACAGGGAATGAATCACACACTGGAGATCTCTCCCTCCCCTAACTGACCACAGAGGGTGATTAGATATCCAACTATGGGATAGCTAACGTTAGCTGAAGTAAACCCACAGAGCAAATAATTCTAAGCAGCAGGCTGAGAGATAACACATACATCTCCTCTCTCACAAACTTTCCCAAAGAAGTCTGCACAGTGCTTGGCATTCCATTTATGACAACAGATGCAACAGCTTGCAAAGATGCGGGACCGAAGTCCTAGTACAACACAGATGTCTTAGTAATCATCCAACTAAGAATTCAACTGGTCCAGAAATGAGCTGTGTGTTTACAGCTTTAACTTAGATCTACTCTATGTATTAACTCCATGTAATTTATTAATTCTATTTAGGTCCCAATGCAGGGGGGGTGGGGAGGGCAAGGAAGCAAGTCCATTTCATAGACTTCATAATCTTTTAAAATAATGCTGGAATGCAAACATTATCTGATTAAAACTAGGAAGGCTGAAAAATATTAAAATGACATGGTATAATAAGACAAACAGGATGGCATGCATGAGGTGTTTTAAGTGGTATAGGCTTAACCATAGCATAGCTTTTCAAGAAAAAGGTTCAGCTCATCACCTATGATGGCCTGAAGCTAGGCTGCAGAAAACAATAAATTGCCCCCTTCTTGCTAGTGTTTTTCCTCTTGTCATTGTTACAACCTAAGTATCTGATCAAGAGCAGCCTGCCTGCTCACACGATCTTCCAACTGCACATGCAACTTAGGGCAGTTTTTTAGTGACTGAGCCAATGCATGATGCATTATTAAGATGAACTATGTGTTGTGATCTGTCTGAAGCACTCGTATTGATTTTAATAAAATGAGAGTGTTTGGGGTTTTTTGATCCAGTATGTTCCTTGTGAACTCAACAGAACATACTGTTTTTAAATAAAATTGAGAAAAACTTATTTCAAATCCTAGATTGGAACCACAGATGTTACATTTATTCATTCACAATATTCATTAGCCTTAGCCCTTTAAAGTATACTTTCTGGTAATAAAGCTCAATAGTACTAGATTATACATGTGCCACACACCTTTGTTAGACATAAAAAAGGACGGTATTTTGCATAAAACTAYCCATCTGGTCTTTTCCTCGTTTCTTTCACACACATAAACACACACACACACACAATTAATCTCAAAAAATACACACTCTCGTTTGCAAACTCAAAAGGAAGAGGAAACTAAAAGTTTATCTCAGTGGATTGCCTGCTAGCACAAAACGTATGCCTACTAAAGATYTGGGGTAGGAAGAATCTCTTTAGTACTAGGCCGGTAGCATTCAGATGTAATTAATACCACAATCACCACAACACACTGCCATAGAAAGGCATGCAGGTCATCATCATTGTAAAAAGGTAAAGTGATTTGACTAAAACCATCTTGTAAACTGTGGCATGCCACAAGCCAAGAATTCATAATTCCCAGGCTTAAGCTCAAGTTCCAGCATCATGCTTTCATTCCACAAAGCGCTTCTTTCTGTGGTCCATATCACCCAGCCAGACTTCAGTGCTGCCAATCCTGCCCCAGATTGCCTACCACAGAAGTCAATATACAGATGCATGACTTGCACAGCACGCCCATAGACTACAGGACATAAATTAACACATAATGAGGAAAGAAGGAGGCAGAGAAGTACCATACAGGCAGAGCAGACACACATGCTCTTATTCCATTTCCAGCACCCAGAAAATGCGTGCAGAGAAATGATTATCCTTCGACATTTGCAGAAGTGTGGATACACAGCAGTGTAACATGTGCAGTATGGCAGGTACATAATTGTGCATTCAAACTTTTCCCTTCTTGGCCAATACCAATACCAGTATTTCCCTCTCYATACTGTTCCTTCCGAACACAAGGCATGCATACTTTCATTCTCTCTGAAATTCTCTGATCTCTTTTCAGTCTGATATTTTTCTTGCCACAAAAATGTCTTTTTAAAAATACATATTTTAAAAAGCATTTTATATGAAGGTACCTCTTATTCCTTCTCATTGCAAGGACACTTGATATTACAAGACTGCAATTTATATGCTAAAGGAATTCCCAGATGGCATCTAATTAAACAATTCAATCAGAAAACAAATTAAAATTAAATATTAGCATAACCCCATGTGTAAAATGTGGCAGTTAGAGCTCTCTGGTATTTGCAGGATATCCTATGGAATGCAATTCTATTACCCATGCTAACTTCCTGCTGGTTCAGCACTGCAAAAATCTGAGCTACTGACACCTCTCTCCAACATAAAAAAGAAGTGGTCCAAGGAATAGTTTAATAGCAAACTACAGATAACCTTTATAACCCAGTCCAGAACCATTATGGTAGCTGGTTTATCCAGTTTATAGCAATGAATCTCAAACTTATAATTTCTTAAAGCTGACCTTCAAGCTCATCCCAAACCCAGTCAAGCTTGGGATATTCCTTCCAGTGACTTCAGTGAGTTATGCACCATGACCAAGAATTCACGGGATTTCACAGTGCTAAGCAAAACCTGATTAACATCTTATTCTGCAATCTCTGCCACAGAAWTTCCTTGGGAACCCCAGTTGTTATGATTTGGCAAATAAAAGTACAGAAAATCCACTTAGGGGTAATGAACTGTGATTTTTATTGTATTTATTTATTTTAAAGAGCGAATAGTTTCGTAACATATGAGAACTCTGTAAACTTCACCTTTTTCCCCAAAATATATTTTAGTACTTATTACCAAACTGTTCACKTAATTATTTTCAGAAGACTCTTTTCAACTTTCATACAAATGTTATTTAAGGAAAATATCTTCTGGTTTGGTTTATGCATAGTCACAAAGAGTCACAAAATAAGTATGCTCTAATCCATGCTATACTCTCCCCTGATTTAAGTATACCTTTCTCTACTACTCTGAGAAGAACCACTGACCAAAGGAACATGCCAATATAGACATTGTTATTTTCCTTGAAAAGAAGGAAGAATATTGGAGCTTCACACCAACAAACCTGAAGGAGTTATGCTCCAACCTCATATGGAAAGTCAATTAATTTCATGTATCTAACTCTTAACAGCRCCTTTTAAAAAATCCCTGCCTTCATACATGCTTCCACAGTGCACTCCACTGGCACACAGACAAGAATATATTTCCTTTTTAAAATCCATTTCAGGAATCAAGAAAAACTTAAGGACTGCATGAGAGAAGTTAAAACTTGCATGAGCTGCTATAACTCATCCTCCAGAAGAAAAGTAGTATTTTACTAATTTACCCAAAATGACAAGACTATCTGAGAAATGAAGGCACACACAAACTGAACAGTGATGTGTCCTATCTTAAAAAAAATCACAGCAAAGCAGCTGGGCTTTAATAGTGCTGCAAACTTATGAGTATTGACAAGCAGGGGAAGCCCAATTCATATGGGATTAGCCACCCAGCCTGCTCCACCTCTCTTTATATTCCCAGAAGACCAGTTGGCCACAGCTGCCTGGAAGCAGGCGAGATTTTGTGCACTGGTGATAGGTATCCTTTACCAGATGGTTTGCTCTCCCTTTTCAGATTTAGGAGAGACTAAAATTGGGATTTGAACATTCAGTAGAGGTTATGCAGAAGCAGAGAAAGCTGGTCCCTCTAGATTTTGTAAGAGCTCTCACCTTCCCCCACCCTCAGCCTCCGTACTACCCCACCCCACTTAGCAGACTGAGGGAATGGCTGTATGATGCCATGCAGATAATGAAAATATAAAGGAAGACACTAGAGATCACCCAGCAAAGCAAAGTCATGTAAAATCCCAAACTCCCAGGAAATAATCTTATTCTCCCCCACTGCTTGCCCACTTCAACCCTTCTCTCAGAGCTCCCATTAAAAGGAGATCAAATTAAAAAGGCATTACACAAATGACAGAGTGCCCCAGTTATAATCCCAAGTGGCTCCCAGCACTACAGCAGCACTAAGGGGAAACCTTGAGCACACCCGGACACACACAGACTCTCAGCACGGATTAGCAGAGTCAGGTTTACAGGGGAGGAGAACAAAAATTACCCTCGCAGCAACCCATTTTGGAAAAGAAAAATAACAAATACGAAACAATGACGATAACAGCAAGACGGGAAGAGGCTCCCCTGCCCTTCGCGACGACCCCTCCCCGCGGACACCCTACTTTAGCAAGACACCGACAAGCACGGAGCTGAGGTCAGGTTTATTACAGCACCAGGCCGAGCCCAGCCCGGCGGGGCTGCTGCCGCTGCCCAGCCGCCCGGGTGCTCGGGCCGAGCCGCCCCGGAGCCCTCCGCCTCCCGGCTCGCCCCGGCACCGAGCCCCGCCGCTCCGCCGCGCACTGCCGCCCCGGCGCCCACGGCCCACTCTCCGCGGGGTGGCGGCGACTCCCCGCAGCGGCGGCCCCGGCTCGCCAGCCCGTGYGGAGGCCGACCCGGAGGAGGGAGGGGAGGRGAGCGGGGCCGGTCCCCCCCACGCCGCCCGCCTCCGCCGCTCCTCTCGCCAGGCGCCGGGAGGGGACCGCCGGGGACTCCCGCACGCACCGCAGCCTCCGCGCAGCCCCCGGCTCCTCCGGGCTGAGGAATGGCTCTCCCCGATCGCGACACGAATGTCACTCGCACACACAACAAACGCGGCGCGAGGGGATGGAGACTGCACACGGCGAGCGGCGGGATGGGGTGGGGAGGGAAAGCAAGCGGGGGGGTAAGGTGGTACCTTGGATGTGCTGCTTGATGACATTTTCCAAATGGTCCAGCCTTTCTATAATCCTTAGAGTGTCCCCTTTGTCTTCCTCTAACTTTTTTTCTGAGATCGGCTCCTGCACTTTCACATAAACACTGGCAATGTAGTTGGTGACCCAGCCCACGTACAGCAGGCAGACGATGTTAGTCATTCCACTCAAAATCACACAAGTGGACACTAAAGTTTTGGTTTTCCTGGTGCACACCATCCTGAAATCCCTCCATATAGCTCCAAAAATCCTGCGATCCAGAAAACAAAAATAAAAGTGCGATGAAAATAAATCCTTTCCCCCCCTTTCCCCGAAACGGAGACYACTCAGAAGTCAGTAAATTTCCATGCAAAAAGTTCTCTAATCCACAGAATAAAAATATTTGCCGCCTACCTAGAAGGAGAGGTGGGGGTGGGGAGGGCTGATAATTAGAATCCTGGATTTTAGTACATTAGAATAGCTGAAACTTTGCGATAGCAGTGCCGACAGCAGACCAGCAAGGCGTGCCAGCCGCCTGGCCGCCCGCTGCTCTTAGGCACCGGCTCCTGCCACCGGCATCAAGGACGCGAGCAGCCAAGTGCCCAAGTGCTGCAAACTTTGTTCCCTCCGACGCCGCTTCCCATTGCAGCCGGCCGCGGCTCCAGAGTCAGACCTTGGGAGCAGCTTGCCGGAGAGTGGGGCTTGCTCGGCCGAGGATTGACAGCCCCCTCCTCCAATAAAGAGCCTGCTCTGGCACGGAGGTTGCTGCCATCACCGTATGGCCGACGGGGACCCGCGCGGGGCGGGGTTACCGCGGGGCCCACCTGCTCCTCCCGCACACACCCCCCCACGGAGGGGCGGTGGGGCCCCTCCGCCGTGCTGCAAGCCGGGGCGGCAGGGCGGGGACGGCGGCCTCCCTGCTATTTCTGTAGCTGGCTGCAAAGGCTTTCTAGCCCAGATAGGAAGCGGCAGCCGGTTCCCGTTTGCTGCTAGGTGAACGCTCTGCTGCTTGGCTGGAGAGAGCCGCCGGTACCATTAAGATACGGGCTCACACAGAAAGACATCCATTTGCCTGGAGGGGTGAAACCGGAGACGTGCCTTTGGCTCATCGGGGCTATCGGTTCCACAGCTCCAGCCAGCCAGCGACCACCCACTATTACAATACGTTTGTCTTTTAGCCTGTTCGCGTGCCGCCTCCCCGGGGAGGTTATATTATTAATAGCTAATTGCTGCTTGCATCCACACCAGCAAGCCCCAGTATCCATCCATCGCCTCCCCCACCTCCACAGGAATACACTATATCAGAGTATACTCTCTCTAGAATTAGCTTCTGTATCAGGGACAGTATCAGTAACTCAATTTAGTTCAGCATATCCATGCTGCTTTCCTCTCTCTTCACCTCACATTTTACATACGCTTTTGGAAATACACTAAGGCGACAAATCCCTCTCAATATGAAATCACACTGATTTCAGAGAAGGTACACAATAGATGAATCTCTTCCATTCCTGTTAGATAAGGACTTTCACACTAAACAGCTCACTTCTATGAGCTCATTTTCTTTTGATGGTCCCAAGACAGAAATGTAACATTAGCATGACCAGTATTAGAAACAACGAGGCAGCTGCTAATTAACACACTAAAAATCATTTTAAATACTTCTTATCCAGTGAAAACAAGAAGTAACAAACGCTATGGATCATACTGTAGTTTTACATATGCAGTAAATATACATGTATTCTGCTTCATTAGTCACCCTCCACAACTGATCATTACACTAAGGTTATCCTGTTTGTGTGCAGAAAGCACAGCAGATAGCAGGACTTACTACTCTGAAGCATACATGTGTGAGCATTCAAATTCTGCAATACCTTGAATATACATTTCAATATATTAATAGAAGCAGATGATTTGTCTTAGGGTTTGGGGTTATTATTTTTAAATGAATAATAAGCAAGACGCAGTATTCAAGAGAGAAGGCAGGCAACTGTCCTGCCAAAAGGAAGAACGACTTCTTCCTTTCCATCAGTTGGTACTCCACAGAAACAGTAAAAACTATGGACAAACACATACAAAAACGGCGCCAGTAAACTCTGCCAATGAAGCTCAAAAAACAAACTGCCTCCTCAAGTCTTCTAAGCCTCTCTGAAAACTAACTGAAATTTCAGCCAATTTATAAGTACTTCCCCAGCAATACACTAAAGGAKGCTAGCCCAATAGAACTCATTTTGAAATCAGAAAATACTCAAGATATTCAAATGTGAAAAAGACTATACATTTACCTTTTAAGAAAAAAATATTTTTAGTAATACAGGAAAGTTTGCTAGACAATGAACAATTTCAAGCTTTATAAAAGGCATAATATTGACAGAATATACTAGTACAGCTCCATCTCATAAGTCAGTTATCCTGCTTGGTCTGTCTACAGCATCATTTATTTCCCTATTTCCTACCTTTGTACTTCAGTGTTACAGCTTTGCATCTGGTAGCAACTGACAGCACTAAGTGCATATCACTGAAGTCTTTAATAATAGTGTTATCTAGACTTGCTTTCATCTTTGTAAATTCTGCCTGCAGTCACAAAGTACAAATTCTTCAGCCCTGGCAATTTAGACAGAATCCAGGACTTAGCCTTGGACTTCTCAATTTAAAGCAAAACTTATCTGAAATCAATCCAGATAAGGGATGAGTAACAACCATTAATAAGTCATATTTTCCATGGAAGTTTATAAAATATTAACAAACAACTAACTGCTTTTATAAACAAATATTAACAGTACTTGTTACTTATGACTGTCCGTACATCTGCAAGTGACATAAAGGTTTGAAAAAAGATGGCTAATGTGTCTCACAGGCCTAATGGGTTGCTTGTAACAGCATATAATTGATTAACCTTTTATTACAGTAACTATTAATACTTCATTAGCCCTTTGCTCCCAACAGTTTTCTGATCATGTTTAAAATATAGTTTCATTTATAACTACATTCTCCTACTACCAAAGCTACACTCCTCAGCCGCAGAACAGTAATTCCCTGCCTCCTCATTTGAGCCCTGATTTCACTGAAGCTAGTTTTGAAACTGTTTGACTTCATAGCAAAACCTCCAGATGCTTTAATACATGAAAAATACGCTTGCTTTCATGTCTCTGGTAATAATATTCTGGACTGGTCTCTTTAGAAGTCTTCTTTTATGAATTTATACAAAGTTGGAGGTATCCAAGTGTATGACATTTAGAAATCGGTTGGTTTTGTCATTTGGATTTATTGTATAGTATTACAATCCAGATGAGACCCCTTTGTGCAAGGTATTACACAAATACATAAGCAGTCCACTTATATAATTTAATTGGAACAAAAACAGGAAAAGGAACAATAGGAGAATAGAAATGCTGCCAGCCTCACATTATAGTCAGGGAGAAAATTAGGTGATAAAACCCCTAAATAGTTCTTTTTTTGAACATTTAAATTATGGGRGAGCACAAGATCTATGAAATTTGTTTTCTTAAATCATAGTGGTGTTTTTGAAAGTTCTACTTCAGGTGTTTAAGCTTGAGGCAGTACAATCTACYGTGCAGGTCATTAAACTAGGTGTCTGATTTTATCCTTGTCCTGATACTGATCTGCTATATCACGCTATGCAAATTATTTCACTTCTGTTTCACTCTAGATAATGGAAAAAATAAGTTCTTAAAATTTGTATGTATCACAGGCTTCAATATGAATTGCCCCCAATTACACTACTGTAATAAGACACCATTTCAACCGTTGCTGAGGAAATACTAGCCTCATAACCTAGTAAATACAGCCGCCACTTATCTTGCATTAAAGTGTTCTGTAAGGAAAGTAATTCAATTAGTATTGCTTATCTATCATTACAGTTCAGGGAAGGCAAATGATGGAAAGAAAGATATGTTTAAGAACTACATTTTTATTGGTGCATTTTGATGCAGGCTAAAACATTTTCAGTAGTAAGAGGGTYCTTGAAGAAAGCAGTAGCGAAACATTAGCACCAGTAGTATTTACATCCCATTTTACAAGAACAGGTTTCTTACACTGTGTTAGAAATCAGTGGAAAAGCTTAACTTTTTAACATTATTTTGATTGCATTCTATTCAGACTCTTAGCTGAAATCCTATTAGTTTGTGGAGATACAATCTTCATTATTATCTAGTCTGGGTAGATTTTCTTCTATTATTTCTTCCTTCTCAYCCGCAGCGATCACATCTTTTGTTTGGAAAGATGATAAAAAATTCCAAAGGCACTCAAGAAGCAACACAGCATTTGATATTGTGGAAAGAGATGAGCAAGTACATATAGGAAAGTCTGAATTACCCTAAGTAGGTAATTTTTTTGAAGCTCTGATGTCCAGCTCTGCACACACATGAATCAAAAACTGTATCTTGAACAAAGATTACCCCTTCTGCAGACGAGCTCTTCTAAACAGTTCAAGTTATGGGTGGTTTTTTAGCTCCCCAAAAGAGGTAGCGTTCTGTATTTTGAAGGTGAAGGTCATCAGTTCAGTCCCCGGAGAAGTGATCTGATGATCTTTGGTATCTATTGTCCCTCATCATCTCTCTTACTAAATTTAAACCAATCTTAAAACTTTTATTAAGTCATAAAAAGACATATGCAGGTATTACAGAGATGCCTTTGAATATTCTGGAGCTGGGTTTTGAAGCAAGGCATTTGTTATATGGATGTTGTAGATAATGAACACAAACTGAACGCAAAAAAAAAGGGGGGGAGGAAGGAAAATAGGAAAGAAAATTGAATGGATGAAAAGTGGGGTTGAGGAAGACAAGAGAAAAATAAAAACTGCTTTTTCCTTGTTATGCTGGGATACATTATCATGATCTTCATTCCTCTGGCATTTTCTCTCTTCCCCTCTACTCTTACTCTTTCTCTCTCGCCTTCTTTGGGTCCCTATCTGCTCTCTTCCTTTTCTATTACTCCCTACTTTTATTACTCATCTTTCCCATCCCTCATTTAAAAAGAACCACTTTTAAGTTTACACTAGTTCTGTTACATATCACCTTTTGTGACATTTTTATGAATCATCAGTTCATTTATGTTACGCAGGACTCCTCATTTTTCACTGCTTGGCAAAGACTGCTCAGCAAAGCATCAACTACAGTGAAATTCAGCCCCATATCACCATACTGTGGTTCTCCTACGCAGGAAAGGTAATGCGGTGTCCAACTCACAGGCATTCAATGGCATTTGGATAACTAACATCCATGAAACAACATTTCAAAATCATTTACCTTGCACTGAAAAGAAGAAATGAAACAATACAGAGGACACAGAAACAAGAGAGAGGGTGTGTGTGTACTATTTCAAGTTGAAAACTGAACTGGATCTTGCTTTCTGGATTGAGCTCTCACTGCTCATAAAGCAATGAGAAAACACCTCATGCAAAGGGAACAGAACAGAGCTAGTAGGAACATTAAAACATCTAATGGAAACTTATGTACAAAAGCAACCTGCAAGAGACAGGGTCACATGGGTGCATGTTGTCTTCTCCTTCACCAYCAGATTCATGCCTTAGAAGACATTTACCATCCCCCTTATACAGTTGCTATAAAGTTTATGTCTGTTATTTTTTGTTTCCACATGGCATTTTCCATTCTCAGTGTCTGCTAGGCTTATCTTGTCCATTTGTCCTTCCAAAATGTTTTTCTATCCGAAACATCTAAAATCACTTCATACTTTAATTGATCTCTGCTATGCTATTTTATTAGTTATTTTTATGCACTGGTGTGATTTATTTTTTCTGGCAGCATTACACTGCATTATTTATTTGCTGCAAAACTCTCAGTTAATCCATCTCAAGTGAATCATGTGTGACCAGAACTTCACCAGTTACCAGTATGAGTAAAAGATGGAACACATGGTCCTTTGCAAGTGGCACATCTAGTTACTCAGAGCAGCATTATGTTCTGTTGTTTTCAAAGCTGTCATGTGTCTACCCCCAACCCCCTCAATGACAACCCGGTCCCTAAGCAACTGCAAGTATCTTCATTTTTGGGTGTTAAATGTCAGATACATTTGAAACAGATCTCCAGAGACTGTGGCCCGCTCAATCTCTTAATCTTTTTCAGAAGMAAAAAATTAGTAAACATGAAACCATTTGTGATATCTAAAAATCTTGGCTTTCTCAACCCAGTTCTCAGTGCTATTTTTTCTATCTTTAACTACAATAATACAAATAATTGTACTATGTCAACCAAAAACTGATGTAGCTGAATATCCTATTTCCAAATATTGTCTAGCTCTGAACATTTAGGGACAAGAATAGTCCTTTTGCCAAGCAAAGCTTCAACACGTTTAACGACGTAAAGACTTTGTGTCAGAGGTTGCAACCAAGCAATTGCTTACACTAGCTATGTAAGCAATTACAAATTCACAAATTAGTCCCTGTACTTTCTCACATTCCAAGGAAACGTGAACGATCACTTTGTAGCCATCTTTCCATCTCTGATTGTATAGGCCTATCATATTCCTTCTTAGATGGCTCTTGGCCAATCTGAGTCTCATATATGCAGTCTCTTCTCACATGAAAGGAACTCCATACTTCAATTACTTTTTGTCCTTTTCTACTTTCACCTTTTTTTTTTCCTTTTTGAGATGGGATGACATGGCAGCCCAGATTGATGCATCATTTCATACAGTCTCTTGTCCTCAGCTCCTTCCTTTATTATTCCTAACACTGTTAGCCTTTTCTTGACTGACACCAAGCCTCAAGTTAACCTCAGTGAACTAGTCACAAAGATGCCCTCCTCAGTTACATAAAGTCCAGTAATAAATGTATTTTTGTCAGTCTTTCTAGGTGTAGGCTACCTCACATTTTCCATTTCATCAACTTGTCATTCAGGGTCATGGCTTCTCCAACCTTTTGCAGTTAGCTTTAGAAATTACTATAATGAATATGGTATCCTCACTATTTACATGCTTTTCTGATCATGTCTACATATGCTGAACAACACAGATCCCAACCTCCCTACCCATGACTGTCTTCTTTTCAGAAACATTATAATGATTTTTTTCCTATTCTTTGTTCTTTCTGTCTTAATCAGTTTTTAATGCATGAATGGAGCTTGTCCTTATGCATAATGGGTATCAAGAGCCTTTGGAGAGCAAACTCCTAGGAAGGCTTTGCAGCCCAGGTACCAACTAAATCCAGCATCAACTGTATCACCATTATCCAAATGTTTTCTGATGTATCAGAAAAAATTCAGTAAATAGGTGGAAAGTGACTTCCTTCAATTGCTCATAAGAGAATTCTATTTATCTAGACAGAATTTAGAAGAAATAATCACCTTCTGTCTTAGAGGAATAGGAGGAAAAGGAGTATTGCAGATCTTTAGGTTTCTTATAAGGAATTTTTTCTTTCTGGAGGCTTGGACTTCATTTTGTTTCAGAGGAATGCACACTGAGGCATTCAAGAGCATCATGTCAGAGTAAAGAAAGGTAATAAAAACCACTACTGAGTTAAGGGGTAGAACCTCTGAAGTGACTGCAAACTCAAAATGGAGGTCAGAGAGAATGGAACATTAAAGTAATTGTCCTTTTTAATCTGGATTGATGGTTAGAAAAAATTGATTACTTCTGTAGGCTCAGTTTATTGTTCAACCAGAAATTATAAATAAACTGGATGATTCTGCTAGGTAGGACAGACACCCTTGAAGAACAATGCTGGTGAGATCAGTTGGTTTAATTCTTCCATTTCACAATCATCATTATCCCAATCTTTTTAAAGATGAGTTTTGGCCAGCTGTCCTTCAGCCAGTGGTTAGAGTAGATGCACAAGACCCTTTGTTAAATGTTCTTTTGCCAAATTCACATCCAAGCATGTAATTCAGCTGAAACATGGACTCTACAATTTGAGACATTTGAAACAGTTTTGTGGATAACACCTTCTTTCATGAGGTACTGCAGGCACAGCTTAAGCAAACCAAAAATTTACATTAAAATACCTAGAGTATGTTAGYAATTCATTCTCTTTTTTAGGTAGATGAAAAAGTCTTCAGTTTTGGGTTTGTTTTTGTTTAAGRGATTTGATGGTGTTCAGGAGTAAACTCTTCTCTGATCCGTTCACTGCATAAAAAAACCACAACACTGAAACAAACAAAAAAGCCCTTGTACCACTTTTAAACAAAACTGGTTCCATAACAAGAAAGCTTTCATTCCAGCTTGGTATTATAACAACTCTCACAGTATGGGAAGAGATGGAAGTTTTTATTTGACTGGGCCTGGAATATCACACTGGTCTGTGCTGCAAGAATGTCTAACAAGAATAAGCAAAATATTAATACTTCCAAAAAACTTTTCTTTTTGTTTAAAAAAAAGACACCCAGAAAAGTTATTTAAGTAATCCAAAAGGAAGCCCGCAAGGGAAGCAATGTATTAGAGCCAAGAGTTATTTCAACAGCCAGTACAGTACCAGCCAGTACAGCTCACCCAGTATATGGTTCAGAAATTTATACATAAGTCTTTAGTCCTTCATGTAGCACTCTTGATTTTAGAACTGCTGAAAAGAATATTTCAAAGAATAAACTTCAGACAACTTATAACCTCCTTTTTTTTTTTTTTTTTTTTAAAAAAAGAAAAATTTTGTTCTTATTTAAAAAAAAAAAAAAAAAAAAAGTTTTAAGAATCTCACATGCAGTTCCAACCAGATTCTTTCCTTACTAAATAACAATATTCCAGATGGTATACTGGAATATACAATATATATATATACTTGGTATACTTGGAGTAACAATATACTCCAGATGGTTTGAGTCATATGCACATACCCTTTTGATGTGCAACAGTCACATTCCTCGCATTTTGTTCAGTGGAATACATATGCTCTATGGTCTTCGGCATAACAAATCAAGCTCACCCCCTTCCATCTTAGAACTGTTCAAAAGTGCAGAAGTATTGAGTTACAACATGGCAGTAAAGTTCATTTTTAATGCAGTCCCTTATCTCAACCCGCCATCCTGGGCTAGGCTTGTATCAAAGGCTTGCATCTTCCAAAAGAAGGTCAGAAAAAGATTTATAATTAGATTATAAGTGCAATAGGCTTCCATATAACCATCGGCTTCAGAATGCTTGCATCAGTTAAAGATAAAAGTTCCTAGTTTATATTTTCAGAATCCGTCACTCTAAAAAGCACTTAAAAAATACCATTAATTAAAACTTGCATTCCTCTGGGAACAGACTGCAAATATTTCTTCTGTCACGCCTTCATGGAGCCACAAATCAAAAGACCTCAGTATTTGACACAAGACAGACATTAAGAAGTTCAATACAGGTTACAAACATCCTTCAACATGTTGAGATGAAGCACAAATAAGTTCATGTTTCAAGCGTGAAGATCAAGCATGAAGCATGAATAGTTCATGAATGTGAACTATTCAGATTCAACAGATCTGAATTGTTACTTGACTCAGACCTAGACCACCAAAATCTTAGCATTTACTTCTAAAAATTAAGTATCTTTGTCCTCCTGAAAAATCAGCTCTTCCATTCTACATCACACCTGCCACAATTAGCAGCAGAGAGCTCCAATACACCAAAGGAACAATAACCTTTTAACATGGGCTGAAAAGAAAGTAACTACCTACTGAAAAGTTTCCTGAAGTCTGAAATGCAATTTGGAGATCTTACATCAAAACAATGACCCCAGCCCCATTAGACATTGGTTTTTCAAAAATGAAAAACACAGCATAAGTGAGAATTATTTGTATAAATTAAAAAGGCCTGAGGGACCTAAGCTTGACCAAATCTCTGAATGGTCCATACAAATCAACAAATTCTCAGTTACTGAGATAATCAAAACCAATTGGGCACTAGCAAAGGGATTTAACAAATGAAAGCAAGCTTGAACCATAAAGTAGCATTAGCTTTTATAGATAYTTACTGTATCTCTTTGAGCCTAAAGAATTCTAAGTTGGTCAAAAAGAAAAAAGTCAAGGGACATACTTTGGTASTTGTAACATGAGAAAATGGAACACCAGCTTCACTGAGATTTTGCTTAGATTAAAAGGACTGGGCCACCGAAGGTGTAAGCATGAAAAGCTGGAGTGGAAACAACCAACATGAGGATTTTAGAGGGAAAAGTTATCATGTGGCTGGAAATATTACCATAACTGTGCAAAAACTCTGGAAGACAACTTGAGGCGACTGTGAGTTATTTGAAGCAAGGGAGAACGTTGCTTCGTTGTACTTCTGCGGATTGATGGTACAACAAGTAGAAATAAAATGCTGTTACATAATTTGGAAGATTTCCAGTCTGGAAGCTGGCTTCAGATACAGTCAATTCTAGGCTCCAGTTGTAACATTATTTACAGCTTAATTTACAGCTTGAATTTTTAATCAGCACAACACACACTCCACAGCTTCTTTAGGCCAAATAAAAGCTACAAAATGTGTTTTGTAACAGGCACCCAGCAGTTCACAAACCCGCAGCTTTTACTCCAATGATCACATGACAGGATTACAACAATGCCCAGGATTTTTTGACCGGAAGACTGCAAGTGAGAACATAATTTATTTTTTTTTTTTTTTCTTGTAATGTGCTCAGATGGTTTCACCCTTCCTTGTATTGTCTTTTCTAATCAAGTTCAGAACAAAACAGGACTCACGTCGTCATTACGGCTACCGTTTTGTTCGTTGCCAAATTCATACCGGATGTCAGAAAAACATCGAACTATTTATTCCTTTGTTGGTCTCAAATAGCCTGAACACTAAGAAAAATAATTTTGTTTTATAAAATCACCTACTTTTATAAAGCTCAAGACAGGAAAGGGCATGAATTTCTATTTGCCTCTGGTAATACCAGCTCACAATATATCCAGTCACAGAATAAGTTACCACCAATTAGCAATACTACAAGATCTCCTAAAGAAGCAAGCAGCTGAATTTCCCTGTGTAGGCATCCCAGTTTACCCTCCTGTTCATTAATAGTATTTGCTTCATATATGCTGGAACAGTCCCTTCCAAATTCCTTTCTGCCCTACAGAGAACTTCTATAAAAACATTACTGGCTCCTGGGGTCTAGAACAGAAAGTGAGAGCTCAAGCAACTACCGGAATCCTTCCTGTAATTGAAATACCAAACACCACACATTTAAAGAATAAAGTCAACTGCAGAATGACTTTACTATGGAAATTTCATGAGCAAAAGATATTCAGAAGTATAAATTTATGCACTAGATCTGTAGTACTAATCAGGAGATGGGATCAGAAAGCATCAGTCCACAACAGGAAGGGGTATAAGTGTTTCAGAGATTTTTAAAAATTCTGKTTTTTTAGTTACCTCAAAATAGTCCACATAAGAGACATTGGTTCAGTTCCTTAGGTTGCCACAGCTTTAACAAATTAAATGACAATTTTTGAAATCCAACAACCTGGCCAACTACTTATTATGAAGTCTTGGAGGATATCTAAGTAATTATTTTTCAGCCACTGAGATGGCATCCAGTTGGCTAGATGCTTGCGTTTGCCAACCTATACAGTTTCAAAAAAGCTACAAGATAATAATATGGGTTTAAGAGTAAGGTGCAACCTGTTTAAATTATACCACGTCTCTTCCTCCTTAGCACCTCTTAGTTGTGTGTTTTCAACTATCCAGTTTTATGGCGTTGGTTTCATTAGACAATTTCCTGTACAGGATTACATTCCGATGGCTTCTTGCCAAAAACATTCAGACTAGAAGAGCTGAAATCTTCAACCATCAACTAGAATAGTGTAGCTGACATATRTCTTCAGGCAACTGTAGTGTGACATCTACAAACAACACTGTGCTAAACCACAAATTTCACTAATCTTAAACATAACTTTAAGTTGAGATGCAGATATCGTTACACCAGCAATGAACATGGGCCAGAACTGTTGTGTTTAATGCCGTGCTCATAGCAGGAACTCAGGTTAACCACAAGCATAAAAGAGTGCTAACCACAACAGCCTTTTTCAACACAATGGGAAGAAGGTCAAAGAACTTCAGCTGAAATAAATCAGCATAGATCTGTTGAAATCATAAAAGAACATGAGTCTCTATCAGCTGACAGTCTGAGTTCCTTTATTTAATGTCCTGTTCATTAAAAGATCTTCTTATTTTTTGTAGTTATAGGATGCAATTTGTTGCTTTACGATTTAGACAAGTCCCTAGTGAATGCAAAGTGTCCAAGCTGGCTGCGTTTCCAACTGGCAAGGTAGCCGTAAGATACTCCGAAGTCAGTTGTATAGGAATCGTAAAAATCAATTCCCAGTTTAGACCCAAGAATGCTCCATCTGCTACTGAAGAAAACAAGACAAAGTTGAATCCTGCCATCAGCCTTTTAGTTAGTGGTAACTACTGAACCGACTAGAAAATCTGATGAGGACAATTCACAAAGGCCAAACAACTTGGACGGTGTTTCTACCTAGGTGTTGACAAAGAAGTAAAGAAGTGCAATATAGACCATAGATCCCAATTTGTGAAGTGTGGACTTGCAGCAGACACTGCTTCTCTGTAGCTTGTAAATAATACAGTTATTTTAGCGACAGAAATTCTGCTCAAGGCTTACATGTTATTTACAACAGGCTCATGATTTCCCCCCCTCCCCCAGGGGCTGCCTCAGCAAACTTGTGTTTCTTTCACCAGGGTGTTAGAAAGGTTCCATTGCAAATGCTTCAGAAATAAAGTTTTCAACTCCGAGAATTAGTGTCAATTGTTGGTGCGTCACTAATGCTAATGCCATGGAAAAGTAGTGTAAAGTGTCACTAGTAGTAACTTCCTAACTGACAACAGCCCTCTCCTGCATCTGACCTTCTCAACTGAAGTGCCTTAGGAACAAGATGATATAGAATCAAGATTCATATACTGATTTGCATGGTAAACAACCCATACAAAGAACATTTTAAGCTCTTGCAGTGGAAAGTAAAGAGCAAAGGGTAGACAGAAGGTGGAGGATTTTGAGAAAAGATAGGAAAAAAAACCTCACCCTGTAAGCGAAGGGAAAAAACAAGGTGCAATAAAAGTTTTACATTTAGTATTAAGTGTTCACCAGTGACACAAGATACAACTCTATGCTTTCCTTAAGGGAAGGACGACTGGAAGGACTAAAGAGAAGCATCTAATCTGCTGTTTATTTTCTGGTGATATTAATTTATTTTACTTCCTGCTGTAGAAGGCTTGAGGAAAAAAAAAMCAAAACCACCATGTTTCAATGTAACTTTTCCCCCAGCTCAAGCAATTTCCACCAGTTTTAACTTAACATGCCAAGCATTATTTCATTAAAATGCTGTGTTCTAAGCATGACTCTTCAGTCAAATAATATTTCTGTAAAATATCTGCAGAACTCAATGATGCCAGGCAGCAGAATACACTGCTAGCTGTTAAGAGCAGTAATAATTCCAGTTGCCATTTTTGATGATAGGAAAAATAGGCAGCCATAATTTGGGAGTTATTATCATTAGGGTTTTTGTTAAGCAAGACCCTCCATTGCCTACTCAATCTGAACACGAGTTCATTATTACTCATTTCTCGACAGATCTGTTTTCATGCTTGTAAGTGCATTCTGATCCATTCTGATAATCAAATGGCATTTTCCAGAAAAGTCAAACTGACATCATCCTATAATACCTCCACTATCTTGAAAGTTCAATTGCAAGGTCCTTTTTACAAGGCCTGAACACAGAAGTTAAATGTCCTTAAACCTTCAAGGGCAATATAGATGCCAAGCCCCTCAGAAAACTTTGGAAAAAGTAAGCCAGTCCTCCTAGACTCACTTTTATTCTTTCCTTGTTATTTTCTAGTTTTAGGAATTGTAGGAAATAATTTTCCTTGTTGTTTTTTGTTATTTTCCCTTCAAGCAAAACAACTTAATAGCTGTGACAAATGCAAAAGGAGGAGTAAAAGTAAAGTGATGCAAGCTTCCTTCATTAAAGCATGTTTTCCAGTTCTCTATGTCTGATAGAAGAGCCCAGGAATATCTCTACAATGCCAACATTACTTCATTATTTTTGTTTTGTTTAAATGAGGCAACATACATCAATCCAGCAGCAAGAAAGAATCCTCTTTCTCCTCTGACATGTAGGTATATGCAATGAAATAGCTKACATTTTGGCTAACAGATCAAAATTTTATCATTATGTGGTGGGTTGACCCTGGCTGGATGCCAGGTGCCCACCAAGCCACTCTATCACTCCCCCTCCACAGCTGGGCAGGGGAGAGAAAGGCTTGTGGGTCAAGATAAGGACAGGGAGGTCACTCAGCAATTACCGTCGCAGGCAATACAGATTCAACTTGGGGAAAATGAATTTAATTTATTACCAATCAAATCAAAGTAGAGTAATGAGAAATAAAAACTAAATCTTAAAACACCTTCCCCCCACCCCTCCCTTCTTCCAGGGCTCAACTTCACTCCCGATTTCTCTACCTCCTCCCCTCAGCGGTGCAGAGGGACAGGGAACAGGGGTTGCGGTCAGTTCATCACGTTGTCTCTGCCGCTCCTTCCTCCTCAGCGGGAGGACTCCTCACACTCTTCCCCTGCTCCAGCGTGTGGTCCCTCCCACGGGAGACAGTCCTCCACAAACTTCTCCAGCGTGAGTCCTTCCCATGGGGTGCAGTCCTTCAGGAACAGACGGCTCCAGCGTGGGTCCCCCCACAGGGTCACAAGTCCTGCCAGCAAACCTGCTCCAGCGTGGGCTCCTCTTTCCATGGGTCCACAGGTCCTGCCAGGAGCCTGCTCCAGCGCAGGCTTCCCACAGGGTCACAGCCTCCTTTAGGCATCCACCTGCTCCGGTGTGGAGTCCTCCACGGGCTGCAGGTGGATATCTGCTCCACCATTAACCTCCATGGGCTGCAGGGGGACAGCCTGCCTCACCATGGTCTTCACCAGGGGCTGCAGGGGAATCTCTGCTCCAGTGCCTGGAGCACCTCGTCCTCCTCCTTATTCCCTGACCTTGGTGTCTGCAGATTTTTTCTCTCACATATTCTCATTCCTCTCTCTTCTGACCGCTGCTGGTATTGCACAGGTTGCTTCTCCCCCTGCCCCCCCTTAACTATGTTATCCCAGAGGCGCTACCGCTGTCGCTGATGGGCTCGGCCTTGGCCAGCGGCGGGTCCRTCTTGGAGCCAGCTGGCATGGGCTCTATCGGACACAGGTGAAGCTTCTCGCAGCTTCTCACAGAAGCCACCTGGGTAGCTCCCCCACTACCAAAACCTTGCCACACAAACCCAATACACATTAGCACTGTCATAGTGAGACAAAATATCACTTTGTTGATCAAAGGCTAGAGAATGTTACTACTTTGGACAATAGGGAGCAGAAAATATTTCAAACTAATTCACGTCTACTGTTAAGAAGATACTAATTTATTCAAATCATTTTTTTAAAAAAAAAAAATGAGGAGAGACACCCAAATATGACTAAAATAACTACATTACTTCTTTAAAGCCATTAACTTTAGGCAACATGCAGCACAAATACAATGAATAGCTCATTGAGAAATATTAATTTCTTCCCTGGGACAATTTCAACAAAGATGAAAAGCATTAGTCTCAAAGCTGATTTTAAAGCCTTTGCCTAAAAACTAGGTATTTCAGATAGGATATAAAGTTMTTGCACTGTTTCTGTGTTGGAGAACATTAGAAAGTTGAATACATCTTGTTCTGCAGCTGGAGTTTAATTAGGTTAAATAAAGTTTATTTCCTTGTTTTGTTTATTGGACAAGGAGCTGAATTACAACTTCTCTTATAGCAATACAGCCACTCACAATTCACAGAAGGAGTCACCTTAAACAGTAGGTGTTCCCCCGTATCTATTCCTTGTTACTTGATCACCAAGAAAGGTATCTGGATCAGATAACGGTAAAACCCTCCCTAGTGTGTGTGTCCCTCTGTCCTTCCCTAATGATGGCACTGCCTCACAGAGAGATTAACAATCCTGCTTACTGCTTTGATCAACAAAGCAAGCTCCTCTCCCTCAGGCAACAGAGGCTCAAACAGCTCAGTTCAGTTTCTGCTGTTGCCTTAGAGAGGGAGCATTATACAGGCATCAGGGCACAAGAATAAGACTTCCTTAAGACAGAGCTTACAACTAGAAGAGACAAAAAAAAGAGGGCAAAGCTTCTCCAGATTTTAGACAGGAATTTAGGGAACACTGAAGTTTGATGCTGCAGTAGGAAAATATACAAAACCCTTGTTAAATGTGCCTATCTCAAGAAGTGCTGAGGAAAAATGTATCCCTACAACAGAGAAAGGCTTTACTGAGGTCTACAAGCAAGAGCACAAAACCCCAAGGTATTTATAGAAGAATAAAGAGTGCTCATGGGAAGAGATCAGGAATTCCTACAGCAAGACTCTCATTAAAGAAAGGAAGAAAAAAAAAAACCAAACCACTTTTGTTAATAAACAGGAGAGCAATTAAGAAGCACCAGCTACAACAATCAGAGAGAGAGTGGTAGCATCAAGATCAGAGGAGAGAAAAGATCCTCTTATGGACCATGCAGGTGCATATTATGCCAAGATTCAGTCCAGACTGGAATACTCAGAGCAACAAAGCCGTAAAGTTTGCTTGAAATTTGTTTGAATCCTCCAGTGAGCATAACTATTTGAACAGAGCAGGAAGGGTTTTGCCTTGACTATATTGGGTGGGTGGGGGAAAAAGGGCAGGGGTTGTTAAGGATTTTTTTTTTTTTTTTTTTTTTTTTTTTTTTTGAGGGGGAAGGGGAGAGCACACTATTTTATGACAGCAATCATGGCATATTGGAAAAACCCTACTAGCTGCAACTGCTGTTGCTCTTGGCAAATCCATCATATTGCCATGAACAGAATGTTTTATGCATTACTTACTATTGTCCATCAATGCCACTAGGTGGATAGGTTTCAAAAAATTGTGGAACAGCAGAGAGAGAGGGTAAAATTCTTAAGCAACAATTCTTAAGGCTGACACAGCCCTGTAACCTGAATGGACCACACCGATCTTAAACCAGTGGACACGTTCCCCCTCTGTTTGTGAGCTTTCATGGAGGGGTGGAAGGAACACCAGCCGAAACATCCCAAATTGCAGAGATCATAGTGAGTATTTCAGACCAATTATACCGCCCAGTATTCTGACATATTTGTGGACACTATTCTGAGAGCACTCAGTGAGAACAACAGCCATTACTGGCCCCAGCTTGTGATCCAGCCTCAGCCACCACTTACACAGAAACACTGTATTACAAAAAAGGGCACTTTTGGGGTGGGGGTCAGATTTTTTTTTAATACTTTTTTTTTTTATTTCTAATTTAACAATGAAGGTTTCTATCACCCACCACAGAAGGCTTGATAGCCTCACATATGTAAGAAACCATGAATTGGACTATTTCCTGTTAAATAAATAAATCTTTGACTGTAACCCACTTATTATAGCAATGATACTCCAAACAAGATTAATATATGGTATAGTAGTATTGTTAAATGTTAAGTAATTCTTTATAGAGAAGAGAGTTCCAACACCTAAAATCTTACAGAAAGTTTTAGAATTGGCAAAGAAATTGTGCTTAGAGTTTCTGTTTTCAGTTTCCTTTCAAAAAGAAAAGGATTTCCCTTAAAATCCTTTATCTCCTCTTTCTCTTCATCCCCTTCCCCTCCACACCACCATTAAGAATTCCCCTAGTGCTTTAGGAATTTTAATGAGTTCCAGTTAGGCAGCTAAATTGGATAAAACCTAACCATAGCAATTACTATGCCAAGTGGAGACAAATAAAAAAAACACCCCAAAACAGGAAAAACCTCTCAAACTCTGCAATTGCAATTATCTCTCTACTTTCATTTATTAAATATAAGAACCACTGAAGTCGCTACGAATGCCACCTTCTAACTTGTGTCACTGGCAGTAGAAATCTAGAACCCCTACTGAAATTTTGCTAGATGCCATTGCCAAAAGCTGCATTTTTTTCTTCCTGCTAGATAAATATCTACCAGAGGTGAAAGAATACAGATGGAGGCTAAAGGAGGCTTAACACCACTAACTCATGCATCAGTGCTGTTGGGCTTGCTGAGCGTTTCACTAGACTGCTTTCTTTCCAGTAGGCTAACACAATGAATCTGCATCAGAGACCAAGAATTTCATTAACTGGTTGAAGCTGGTTGGGTTGGAACATGAAAGATTTGACAAGACTGTAAATTAGAGGGTGTATATTTACACAGTTTTCTCTAATACTGAAGCAGAGGTCATTCATAAAGAAACTTAATGGACACTAAATTTTATTGCATCTATTCAAGAATTTTTTTTTTCCAAACATATTTAGCTGACAGCTCAAGTATGAAGAAAGGGATTCTGAAATCACTAAGCTGCAAAAGTACTATTCAGGAACCTAAAGTTACATGTTTGTCCTTCACTGGTTACAAGAAAAGTCTTCATCTTATAGCACTATCTTTCCCAGAGGGCAGTTTCCACTAACCACATGTAAACACGAAATCCATGTACACTGGCTGTAAACATTGCTGCTTTTCTCGCCTAGTTGCAGCTGGAAATAGAAAGTTTTCTTAGGTCATACTAATAGGATTGTCTGACAGATAACTGCAATATTGTTAAACCTGAGATTGCTCAGAAACACCAAGAACCTATTTTTAATGGAATGCCCTTTCAGATCAAGCCTATAGCATCATAGGTTGAAACCATGACTCTCTTACCTTTTTACGTCCTATGTTTCTTTTGTAACACTAAAGTATGCCTTCTGTGGCTATTACTCCCCCTCAAACAAAAAAATAAGGATTTACAAAACTTGCAAGGAATTAGAACAGGAAAAACATATGTCTACATCAAAGTTACTTACAAAATGAAAAGTAGCTCCTCCTAGCTTTTGTTGTATTTGGTATTCTACATGTTGAGGCAACAAAGCACTCACTTTTGTTTGCCATGAAGAATATTTGTGTTTTGAGTTCCCATGTACACTGTAGAACAGGTCCAAAGGATACGGAATATCCAGCTCTTGGTTCCTTGAACAAATTTTTGCACACAGTAAGGGCTGACCCTAACTGACAAATCAGCATAGCTCAACTTAGTTTTCTTTACTTGCAACAGAAACTTTACCTTTCTTATTTAAAAAAATAGGAAAATGAACATGTCACTCAAATTAGATTTCACTCAAGTTAGATTTCTCTCAATATTGATTTTAAGACTCCCCCCCTTCCCTCTATAGTTCATTTTTGACAGGCATCATAGGCAAAACAACCCAGAAGACTGTTAATAAGGATCTCAGGTTCACAAAAAAAATTTACACTGTCTTTTTTTCCATATTGTGAAGTCACTGTGATATAGAGAYGACCTGTAATAACACAAGTAAAAATTGCTAAGGGACTTCTCTCTGTTAAGAGAAAACTTCCTGTCATGCAGGGGAAGACTTCAGTAGCTCCAGTTAACATACACATGCCCACCACAGACCCACAACACAGACTCGTTACTTGCATGTGCGTGCACGTGCATTCACGTACATTTAGATTACTTCAGTGCTGCTGTGGCCAGAGCATACGGGAAAGGGTGACCCATTACTATGTGTTGGCTCTGTCTCAGATCCAACAGTGACAGGTGGCTTTATGTTTTCAGCCTACAAAAAGTAAGACTTTTTGGATACTATGGCTTAACAGCTAAAGTTTGGTGAGCCCCTCGGCACATTTTAACATAAGCTGTTGAAAGCCACCCTTTCAGGATTTTTATTAACTTTACAGGTGTTGCCTTTTCACCATTGCATATGCAGTTCTAGACAGAAAAAGAACAAACCAAAACCAGCCACAGAGTTCACTTGAATACTGAGAAGCTGATGAAGCACACGTCAGTATCATGAAGTTCCAAACAGTTGGCAAGAACATTATTTAATAATATTTTTTAAAAAGAAAACTTTATAGATTGCTCAAAGTCAACAGCATATACTATGTTTTGAAATTTTCCCAGCAGAATCAATTGCTTTTAATGTAGCTAAGCCTGTCCTCAATATTATGCACTAAAAATCCTCTCATCAAAGAGTCCAAGTGTTTTCCAGGAAAAAAAAAGTCCCCTGAAATTCTTGAAGAGCTTGAAGTTTATAGCAATGTTTGCAGTTGGATCCAGCATCAGTAGTAGTACACCACTAGTCTTGGTGAATGACTTCTAAAAGCACTGATCACCATGTGGAGTGTTTTTTCTTTGTTAACTAAGCTCTCATTAAAATAATTTCAGGATTTGACTGGTCAGTGTTGTCAGCTTATCAAGATTTTAGCAAAAAATTGACTTTTCTTCTGTAAATTTTAATAGAAACAGTCTTCAAAATACCTTCCTTCCACACAATAATGGGATAGAGCAGCATGACTTCCCTGCCTTCTAGGATCTGATTTTGTGTTTACGTATCTAAGGGAATCTGATCCTAGCCATCAAGACTTACTTTTCATTTGTGAAGCTGCCAGAGAAAAACTAGCTTACAGAAAATACTTGGAATTTATCTTCTGAAATAAAATAATAATAATAAAAAAAAACCAAAACAAAAACTCAGTTAAGCCCAGGATGGCACTAACCATATAAGTATACTACAGGTAACACAGCACACTTGTGAAGTGGAAGAGTGTGCCCACCATTTAGGCTGATGACTGCTCTTACCATCAGTCCTGTCTGCTTTCTGTTACCATGTTTTGCTATGCTACGCTGAGTGCAGACCTGTGTTATACAACTGTTCAATCGCAGGAGAACCATGGCAGCACACTGGGAGCTTTGCACGAGGGAGCCAGCATCTTGGGAGATGAACAGGTGCCTCATTCATCCAGCTTCCAATGCTTGATGAATCAAATCTTCAAATGTTGCCCCATCAACACATCTCTCACGCCGATGCCTTTAGTTATTCCCTACTAGTATTCAGAGTCCAGATCAATGTATAACCTGGCTTTTGTCATAAAGAGGATGTTACTACACCAGTCTTTAGAAACACGAGACACAGAACATGCCCCTCCTTCCCAAAGACTTCTATCCCCAAGAACCATCCCTGCAGCGTTGTGCTGCTGCTTCGCATAGAAGGTTTCAGGCAAGTTGAACTCTTCGCAAGATAGCCATAGCTGACAATTATAAAATCAACATGGGCTCCTCCCTCATCCTTCCTTCCCACTCCAAATTAATCAGCTGGAATACCTAGGTTTTGACATTATGATATGGTGATGACTGACGCCTATGCATGTACCTTCATTCATCATCAGGCAACACACAATGAATTCGCTGTGGTGAACACAAGAGGCACCTAAGATATATCTACAGTTTAAGACAGTGAAACAGTTTCACTTGCTCCAGGCTGGGAAAGTCTTATGGAAAGTTTTTGCCTTTGAAACTGGCAAACGTGAAAAAATGACTACTTAGCAGCCAATAATTAAAAGACAATTACACATTGACAAGCAAGATGATAGCGTTTCATTGATGGTTTTATATAAAAATGAAGACAGAAACCCAAAGAACTTCTCCATTATTATTTTAGTGCTAGACTCAGCACCCTTTTATTAACAGACATTTTCTTCAGTAGATATTAAATGTGATAAATGTCATGTTCTCAAGTTACTGAAAGCTGCTTTTCTATCACTTGCAGATTAAGTTCAACTGATTGTTGGGCAGATGGTGAGAAAGAGGGTGCATAATGTGTTCTCAATCTGCCTGACACAGATTATACTCTTCAAGCAGTAATTGAAGCACTTCAATATACCATTTCTTCATTCAGGGCCCTCAGACAAGAAAGGTTCCTTAGTTACATCAATGCTGCTTCCCTAGTAAACTGTATTTCAATTATTATGCAAGTCACAGAAGTCTATTTTAAGACTCTCTGCTTTTATTATAGTACATATGGAGGAGGTTCTCTCCTGACATTTGAATAATCTGTCTTCACCTAGCTGGTGTGTTTTTCTTTCAGAATTTTTTTTAATAACCTCCTGAAAAATCATCAGGAGAATTGGAAGAGAATGAACTAGAATTATGCTGATGGGCATATGTGCTATATTTAACAGTGCCCAAGAATGGTGCCATACTAAAAAAAAGCATTAAAACCACCTTATGGCAGAGTAAGCAAATCAAGTGAGGACATCCACACATTTCATTTTCAGGTCAGCACACAGCTCCCATACTCTGCTCCTTCTTGTGCTAATGGTAATAGTCTAAGASTCGAAGCAACCTTGGCATCATTCACCATTCCAGCTAGAACCCAGCTTCTGGTTGCAGAGATCTCTTCAAGCCAGAATGACGGAGGTGCGTGATTGCCTCAAAGGAACACGGTTACTATCAGACAGATGTTCCTCCTTTAGACATGCAGTGAAATGGATCCTATCACAGGCAGCTAACATGCATTCTTCAGGATCTTAGAAGCGTTTGGCATTTTTTTCTGGCAAGCATCTCAAAAGTCAGTGAACAGATCCCAGCTGCAGAAATTTTTCAAGAAGCAAGCAACAGATGTAGCCCACATCCTGATAGAGCATGCTTGACTGTTACCAATTAGTTGTGAGGCTTCTTGTTCAAAATACAACTCATTGCATAGTCCTTCTTCAAGTTCTCTGTAACTGAATGATTCAGACTGACAAAAACGGAAAGTAGAAAAGAGAAAGATGAGCTTAGAAAGCTCTTTAGAAAGATGAGCTTAGCTGGGGTAAGGGAATATACAGTTTTATATGAATCTAAGCCAACTTGATGAGATTCATTTCAAATAATCTCACATTCAGCTTTATGACAACCTGTGACCTCCAGGCCTTGCATCAGTAGTTGGTTTAAGCAGGCTGAATAAGGAGAAAAATCCATAAATTATTTGATTTTTCTATCTCAGAGCTTTGGCCACATGCCTGGTGAGCTCTCAATTATTTTAAGTCATTCAGTTACAGCAATGACAATATCTCCTCATTAATAAGGTAAGAACTAGATGTTTAAATGCTGTGTTTAAAAACACAGTTTACGGTGTTAGGAAGGACAGAATATTACCAATTTACTAGAGAAGAAACACTGGAAATCAACCTCTGCTCCTCCTCTGAACACTGTCAGGATGATCTCATCAATGCCCAAAGCCATCAGACCAAGCAGACTGCATTCTTACAGGAATATTTGGTCTCAAAAATATTTACTTCCTGAACCAGTGGAGGACTTGATTGTACGTGTACTAGTAGCCAAACTGAGGTGAGTGGATTCCTGCCTTCAAGACAAGGACACTATATGCATGGTGACCATCATTCTCAGCAGTGCTAACACAGGTGGTGGTCAGATTACTAAGAACTCGGGCAACAGCAGGAACCTCTCACAGGGAATCCTGGAATTTTTTCATGCTCGGCATTTTGTACCAGTGTTGGGRGGTTAAAAATCTGGAGACATCTTGCATACCATAGACCTTCCTGCTTCTCTCAACTTTGCACTGTCTATCTTTGCGAGACAACTATTGTGCCTTTTCTACAATTTATGCCTCTCTATTTTGTGCCAGTGACTGAAAGGTGTGCTTCTATCTCAGTGCCACATATATTCATYTGATGCCAATGGCAGCATGGATTTCTTTCTCTGCAAGTTTGGGCACAACTTATCTGGCAAGTGATTGTAGCAGCAGGATCCTAAAATTAGCCTCCTTCCAGAGGTGATCTTAGGCTATTCCTAGATGTAATGTTTGACACTTGTGCCTCATGACTTGCATGACTTGATCAGTATGCCTGTTGTCTTCTATTTCACAGGTATGTGTGATCATGTAATCATAAAAGCATGCCCATCTTTTAAGGGGATGAAGCCAACAAAGAATGGACAGGCCACAAAACTTGCAGATTTCAGTGCTCAGGGAAACACAAAGCCAGACAACTATTTAGGCAAGACAAGAATACAATGACTCAAAGTTCTGAAGATTTAAGAAGTTTTATGGTATGGTATAGCTAAAACTAAGAACTAAGGACCTAAATACTCACCGCATTTTCATTTCTATAAGATATTATTAGCTGAAATAGAGGATGAAAATAGTGGGTGCATTCTTTATAAGGAGTCATTAGCTGACACAAAGGTAAAAACACAATTGCAGCTGAAACTGCTATTTGAACAATTAGCACTGGTTATGTAAAACACGCAGGCACCTGTAAGGGCATCTATTTTAAGAATGCTTGCTTTAAGAGTGAAGATTTCTAACCATGATGTTCTCCACACTTTTAGACAACTGCAGTTTCCCCTCATGAAGAAAAGCTTCCCTTCACCTTCTGCTAAAAAGATCCCCAGAGATATGTTAATTTTTCTTTAATGTATTATCTATTCTATCACCACAGCTGTCATATCTGCTTTTTCCTCAAGGGCTGATGCAGTTGCAAATACTTTTCTGCATCCCATGATAGATTTTATTAATGACATCAAACACTCTTTCATGCTTTGCCTTGTTATTAAGTTCTGTGGTGGGTAGCGGATATTGCATTCCTTTGTGTAAGTTCTGTAATTTTTCTGAGTTTTGATAAGGCCATTAATCACAACATGACTATGCTAATCCAAGACTATACTGGTGTCCAAGACAATGCTAACAATAATTACTCTTTAATAACCATTCTCCTTTGCCTAATACTTACCTGTACAGATTTTCTCTGCTTAGATAGTAGCCTTTTTTAACAAATATGGGAGAAGATGAGGACTAAAGTTACACAGTTGTGTTTCAGTAAAATTTCTTCAGAAGAGTCAGGATAGGGCTGACCTTATGAGCTCAGCATCTCATTGTGTCCTAATTGACCTCACATCCTAGTGACTTCACTGGCAGTTGACAATATTCAACATCTGGCAATACTTGGACTTAAATGATGCAAAGCACTTGAAAATTCACAAATGAAAAAGAGTATAAATAGCACTGAATTCTTTGCTCCTCTGTATGGTAGCCTGACACTGCAAACCTTCTGCTGACTGCAAGTACTTGTGCTTCTTGCATTTGCTAACCAAAATGCTGGCTTCTTTCAAAATAGCTTCTGAAAGGTCAACACCTACAGACATCACCTTGCCAAAGAGCACAACTGAGCAGCATTTGGCAGGCTGCTCTTCTCATTTCATGTTTTGCTCTTCATTTATCTCTTGAAGTTTTCGGGTTTTGCACTATTCCAATTGGGTACTGAGTACTATTGAGAAGTACATTTCAAAATTATGTATTTTAGTATTATTTTTTATTCTGCACCTCACCACCCACAAAGGACACATACGTACCTGTATGCACATCCATATATAAAGCACAGGCACTGTGTTACATATGACCTGAAGCATTTTGAAATCCTCAAAAAAAMCCGAGAAACGTAGTACTGGGAAAGAAAACACAGACTGAATCCATTTCCTTCTTGCAGCCGAGGTTTGCTTCCTTTGTAGCACCTACAGTCACCTACTTTATTTTAGATGCCTGAAGTACAGAGATTACTTATCCCTAGATAAAGTGCACTCAGCACTTCAGAGGATTAAAACCCAGCAGGTATTAACTGCAGCAGGGTAYGAAAAGAGCCCCTTGCATTATACCTGCATATAACCAGCCTACTACAGGAGATTGTCTATGAGTAAGGCAGCAGAACTCCTGGGAGTCCAACTCCTTTCCTAAGCCCGCTAASTGTTCAACACACCGTGTCTGAACAATACAGGTCAGAACAAGTCTTTGTTTGACTTGTACCTGTCCTCTACAGCAGCCAACAGCAAATAGCCCAGAAAGAGCATATAGGGAGCACAAAACAGAGTATTTTTTTCTCCAAAATATTCCTCCAGCCTGCAGAGATTTACRGTAGGCACAGTTCCCAACTCAAAAGTGGTGCTCTGGTGTCCTACAGCCTTGACTGAATCTCCCAGAAATACAGGAAATTATTAAAGTAACCTGGAATGTAGACAAGACCCAACCCTTGACAACTGAGTTCAATGCATCTGCACAGAGTACCTTCCCTCCTCAGTTCTGTTTCTTTCTCCCAACCTTCCACCATCTGATGCATCTAGTTTTATTAGAGGACAGTCAGCAAGCATTCCCTATCGACCACTTCAGTCACCTCTCTTCCATCTTAGTCTGATTATCCCTTGTTCAGAGGACAACATTTAGGGCACATACGCATGTCTGAACACAGGAACTGCCTACCCCGAGCTATGCATGTCAGCTCTTTTTCTAGAACTGGCACCTGTCTAACCCAACAAGGAGCAAGCTCAGGAGGATTTCTGGCAAACAGTTCAGCTCTCTGAGTTGACTCGCTGCAGAGTTAGCCATGCATTGGAGCCCCTGCAAAGGAGAGGGCGAGTCTGTATGGCGATGAGCAGCGACAAAAGCCACAGCTTCTGTGGAACTGTGCAGACTCAACAGCTCTGTAACCTGGCTAATTCCTCATATACTAGCCATGAGGAAAACAAGCTCACCCCATCAGGGGGTGGGTGTAAGTTACATGGCAATCTCAGGTACTACGTTACAAATAAAGCTACAGTTGACCTTTTCGGGTATGAAAAGGTGTGGTTTTTCAGGTACAGTGTCAGCTACGGRTTTACAGCAAGACAAGAGATGCACTCATGATGTACATTTATCGCACAAGTCTAACAGTCAAGTGATTTCAGTGCTCTCTTATGGAGTAAGTATTACAGCTTACTGTGCTTGGAAACAGGCAATATAATTCCCCAAGTTTAAATAAACTCTATTAGTTACCCCACATTTAATTTTTCTTCAAGGAGCTCCCTAATACCAGCTCATTTTAGAAGTCTCCAGATAGCCAGCTTTGGTTTTGTGGAGGGGAGGAATAAAACGTTTGTTTTGCTTCATTGTACAACAAAGCTTAGTATTAAATTGCTTTTTAACTATTAATAGAATTCACATATAATGTACCTAGTGTTTAATAGTACAACAGTTAAAACACAGACCCTTCTCTGGCTCTCTTATGGCTGCAATTCTGTTCTTAGGCAGCCCAAAGTACATTAACTGTGTGACTGGAAACAGGGTTAGGTGTTCTGCCCGTAAAGGAGTAAAAGCATGTCCTTCCTGCAGCATTTCATGAAGCTCTCTCTCTGGTAAAGTGTAAGTAATATTATGATAGACTTAAGTTACACTAAGAGCAGGTGATCCAAAAGACAGGGACAGAAGTCACCTGGACCTAGATGCCAAAGGTGTGCATAACACACCAGGGAAGGACTCAGATCCAAACATCCCTATTCTTTGTGTGAAACTTCAGAGCAACTATTAGAACATAAGCCCATATCTAATTTGATACAGTAACAGGAAAACCAACTTAAAAGATGGTATGTGCAAATGTCCCAGAAATACAGGAAATTATTAAAGTAACCTGGAATGTAGAGAAGACCCAACCACTGACAACTGCTAGGTTAACCAGAATCAAGATGTGCTCCATATTGTTATTCCTCTGGAATATTAACCTTGCTAAGCATTCATATATTTTGGAAATCTGCCCATCAGTTATACAGTTCATGTTTTCATAACAGCAACAACATCTAAAAGAGAGAAAGAAAACCCTGAACATATCCTTTTATTTAGAGCAGTATAAGTGTTTATGATAGCAGAGTACTCTTTCTGGAAGTCAAATCACCGAAAGCTACACAGAATCAAGCAGAGATTACCATGACTAGTCCTCGTCTCACTTCCCTGTCAGAATAATAAACCATGTGCTGTTTAGAACCCTTTCTTAAATTTGGAAAAAGGGAAGGGTAAGAACAGACCTCAGAAACCTTTTCAGTTCTGAGATCCCCATCCCCAGGTACCCACGCAATCTGAAAAAAACCAAGAGGATCAATGCAGTGACAGAACATGCAAGTCCTAGAACATACTTTTGTGAATATGAGCCAGATTTATTGGAACATAAGCTAGAATTAGAAAAATAGCAGATGGCCAATTGCAGCACCACCGAAATTCCAACAGCTTGTTTTGAAATGTTGAGTTAATTCTTAAAATAAGGTTTTACAGTTGGAACAGATTCTCTAGGGATGACAGGAAACTTGGTTCAGACACAGCAATTCACATTATTTTCAAAAATTGACTGGACGCCATTAGCTAGGTGCATTTTTTGACATTTTCCTCACATCAGAAGGGTGCTTTAGGTGTTCCTCTGGCAGTCATAACTGAGGATTTTTTTTTTAAGCTAACCTCACTTTAGACCAGTTTCTCCTGTCAGCCTTGAAAGAATTCCTCACATCCTCCTCCCCAGCCCTATCACCCAGCTCTGAAGTTGGTTTTAATTCAGAAGTAATAATTTCATAACCTCATTCCCACTATGCTGTGGGTCCCTACATTTGGAAGCAAGATCCCTCATAAAGACTAAGGCATAATATTAATTTGCCTTCTAGCCCACGTCTACATTAATGAAGAGGATAAAGACAGGAATAAAACTACTACAGACAGAGATCCTTGGTTGAGACTGAATTCCGCCAATTCCCCATAGGCTTCCTGCTCAGGCTGAAGCACCTAGTCAAACTGTCCACCAAGAGTTTCTTCTCTTTCTTGTGAGAAACAAACCTTTTTTGGGAGCAAGGGGAAGAACCTAACCTAACCTTCCATACCCAGCCTTCTCCTCTCTCAAGCCTGTTGAAGAACTAAAAGTAAACAGGATAGAAGTTCTTTCCTCCCTCAGGAAAAGACTTTTCCCCATGCACTACCACCAGACAAATTCGAGATACTTCAAAAGCCACCCTGGGCATGTTGATATTACCATGTCTTCGTATAAGGACAACCAACACAGGAAAGCCTTGCTTTAAAGCTATGATCAAATGCTTTTCATTACTCTTAAAAATCGATGCACTTATGTTGTCAATCCCTTCAAAAGAAGCTTGCTTACAGCTTTAAGGCAAAGGGGCATTAAAAATGGAAGCTGAACCCAGAATCCCGGACCAGAAACCATACACAGCACTTTGAGTTTAACGTGGGCTGTGCTCATACACGGTGCAAAAGTACTGTTTCAAGTGCTCGGAGACTTACGAAGCTCAAAGCGCAGCGCCGAGATACCGCAGCTGCTTCCCCGCTCCCAGCGAAGCGGGGGGCTCCCTGAGGCGGCGGCGCGAGGCGCGGCAGGCCGSGGCGGCCGCCCGCCGGCGCCATCTTGCGGCCCTTGTCCGGATTTACCGSCGCCGGTATGATGGACCGTTGCTGGCGGCAGCCTTCCCGCACAGCTCCAGGCGTGCGGAGGCCGCGGTGCAAGGCTGCCAGCCCCCCCGAGGGCAGGCCAAGCAGGCACAGCGCCCGGGGAAGTTGCAACAGCGAAGGCAGCAGGCAGCTGCCCCCTCCTCTGGGCACCACGCTCTGCTGCYTCACGGACACTGCCTCGCTCTCCGGCCGTGCAGAGGTGGGGCTGGAGCTGCCAGCCCCGACCACGGAGCAGAAAGCCTCACCCCGCTGCCCTTGGCCCGTTACACCGGGAAGTCCTGACCACAAAAGCAGTATCAAAATTTAAAAGCAAAACACTACATTTTCACTCTAGGGATTAAAAAAGAGTTGATCTTACTGCCCCCCATATTTAGGAATAGAGGTAAAGGGCTTTTAGCCTCATCACCTACCAGCATCTTCTACGGGCTACACAAGTGCTGTCTTTCCTCTGAAATCACATGTGACTCCATCTTTCTGGGTCAAAAATGTCCTTCTGGAGCTCCAGGCAAAGCAGCAAGACCTTCAACGACCATCTTTTTCAAGACCAYGCTTCCTTTTGGAGCAAAAGCAATGGAGCCCTTCCTCAGGTGTTGCCTCATGACAGGTGCAGGGGCAGCCCAGAAAGTTCTGGGGCTGGCCATTAGCCCGGCTGCTGCAGAGTCTCAGCTGGGCTCCCCTGCACACAGGTGCCTGCATTTTGCTGGATATCCCTAAGCAAACACGAAGCATGCAATTTAACTTAACTGCAGGTGAATGCAAAGCAAAAATAAAGTTGTTTCTTCTCTAGGGCAGTTGTTGAAGTCAGGGCCTTGAGCACTCCACAAAATGGTCCTGTAGAAACAATAGAGTTTGTCTGTATAGACTAAGTGTCATTAACATGGGAATATTGCTTGTTACTTTCATGGTTTGGCACAGGAGAGTTTTAAGGCTTTCCTCCTCAAGTTTCTTGCTATTCTGGTCCCATACCAGACTCTATAAATAATTATTTGTATATGTGTTTTCTTTTTTTGTGTTTCACTATAGAGAGAGATTTGTCATAGTCAGTATTTCTTAAAGTACAGCTTTTTCAGCAGACAGTCAGCAAGACTAACATTAAAGTCAGGTCACAATTTCCATTACAAACACTGATTTCCAGAATCTTACTACCCTTGAATAAAAATGCCCTGCAAGCAGAAATAAAACTCTGCAGAAAGCAATTAAAGAACTGAACAGAGGCACAGTTTTGCACCTACTACCACTGGTTTTATGAACCTATTTCCACTTTTCACCAGTCAGTAATCTGACCCTTTAAAAATTGTGTTTTCCCAGCACAAAGCAGACACATTGTGCGGATGATGTCCGAGCGCGTATCGCCAGGGACTGGCAGCTGCAGCCAAACCCTGGCGGCCACYGATGTGCAGCGGGGATGGGACAGTTTGTACTGTTCAAACAAACATGCTAATGAAGGTTTGTTTTAGAAAAAATGAGAAGCATTTGAGCACCCYGAACATTAAATCCTCATTTAACAATGGGAAGTGTTGTATGTCCTTCCAACACCCAGGCACAATGCCGCAACTTTAACAAGCTGCTTAATTTTCTCTCTAATGCCTAAATGCATGTGATGGAYGTATGGTGCCGTATCACCCTCAGCTGGGAATTGCCTTAACTTTATTGTTTTCTGCCACAGTCTGTATGCTCTTCCAATGTTTTAATGATTGTGAAAGATCAGTAAAGAAGGATTACTTTGAAACTCTTTGAAAAGGAAAAAATCCAGGAGGGAACTTGAAACAAYAGTAAACCTGAGACCTATTGTACAGCACAAAAGATCTCATGTGAAGGGGAGAAAACCTTTCAATTGTGAAAAATAATGAGAGAGAGATGCCACTGCAGGACCACTGCCGAAAGATGTTTAACAAAGAATCAGAAAATATAAGTACCCAGCTTTTGGGCAGCATTTTGTTCCAAGGGTCCCATCCTTGTGGATTGATACGGTACTTATTGTTGGCAGAGATTATGAGTTACCGCTGTTGCTGTTACGATGGACATTTCAAATCCATTTTCATCGGTCTTTCCTTCTAAATTAAAATTGGTGTGCAAAGACTGTGGTCCGAATTCAACAGGAACATAAGCGGCACAGTACTATGCATTTCCAACACATTAATGATGAACAAGGATCCTTTGGGCACAGTTTCATCACATCCACGAGGCCAGTGCTGGCACAAGGGGCAGTACCACTCTGCCTACTAGACATTTCCATCCCTTCTCTGGTTCTAATATCAACATTTGTCAATTGACCTGGCAGTAACATTTTTTTTTTTGGGCGAGTTTCACCATAATGCAATATAAATGATAGAAGTAGCATACGGGAGGCGAGTGGGAACTAGGCCCCAGCTTTTAGCAGTAGCATAGAAGCCAGTTGTGAAACTGCACTTTCKGATGCCTAGAAAATAGGAAGAAACGTTTGTCAAGGCAGATGACACCTTTTATTAGACGACCTAATGCAGCTGGGAAAAATCCTAGCAGTTTCAAACACTCAAGCCCTGCTTCAAGAAACCTATCTGCTGAGGAATGGATTTGCCAGTCAATTTAACATTGAGAAAGGCAGTTACCTGTCAAAACCAACCAAACAAAAACTCTGGTAAGTCCTTGGGCCAGAAAGTGAAAATGACCCCACAGCTTGATAGTTGGATGATTTATTTCTAAGACCAAGTGCCATTCCTGTTGCAATTAGTATTAAGTTATTTTAAATATAGTGGAAGTATTTCAACTGAAGAATACAGAAAACTTGCAACAGAATATTCTTGATTCTATTTGCTAACATACTCTACTGAGAGACTCAGATTCTGTCTCCAAATTGGGTGGGCAGGTGAATTAAGCCTCTCTTTTCTTCTTGTGCTAAGCAGGTGAAACAAGCYTGTGCTATTGAGTGTCTATTGTGAAACACCTCCCTCGTGTTTCCAGGAGGGCTGTGCAAGTAGGAAAGACAGGAAAATAGGTAACTTGTAAAACTTGCARCAGCTTTGATTTGGTAAAAGTGCCATGATGTTCGAGCTATAAGCAGTTTTTCACATAAATAGTGACTGAAACTTACTGGATACTGCCCTTGGGTGGGTTAGGTGGCAGCTAGCTCCTGTCTCATAGGAGAAAGCTCTTATGAACAGTCTCTAAGTGCATGAACCTGTTCTCTCAGCTATTGAATTTCATCTCTTTTATCTTTTCCCTGTCCTCAAGGCTGTTCAGTTTCTCTTTATCATACTGTAATTCCCTTGCACAATAACAATGTTTTCCCTGCGTGCCAACAGCAGGTTTCATTAGCAAACTCTTCATTATTGCACAAAGGTCATTAATGAAAGCATCCCCCATATTTGGCCCCGAGAAAATTCCTTGAAGATCTCTAGTAGCAAACTCCCTCTAGCCTCATAACTCCTCTTAAGGAGGTACCAACCTCACCTTACATCCTTAAATCCCAAAGCTTCATTATAATACCCAGCGTGTGATTTATCTTAATCTCTTAAGTACAGAATTAATAATGCATTGTAATGCTATAGTGAGCCATACTTGCAGAAAGGTGTAGATTTCTCCGAATGCAGCAYGTCTATCCCAATGTTTGCATGTAAGCAGGAAAAAGATGATGGCCTAAGACAATAATAATTTACCAGAGGGCTAAAAGGGAAAACATTTGAGTTTTATCAGTATCAGACAAAACAAGATGAACTGACCTGAAATATAGTGGTCCAAATAAAAGCCACACATAGAATTTGATTCCAGCAACATCAAAGAGGTAGCAAAATACTCATTATTAATTTATCAGGAAATAATAAATAAAGAAAATGCTTGTTTTTTCAAGAAGCAGAAATGTATATGTATCACACACTTTTATTAAAATACAACAGTGGATATGGATTAATGAGTTAGTCATCTGCGTTAATCAAAAAGAATATTTTATTATTATCCAAAATGAAACAAAAGGCCTCTTTAGACTTGCATTGCATACCAAGTAATTAGCACAACCACCCACTAACCTGACCAGCTGAAGAAGGGAGTACTCACCAGCCAGAACACCCAGCCAAGGGAACATTTTTGGTCCAGTCACCGACTGGTTCTTGGAGGTGTGCAAAGGAGTTCTCATAACCAGGGTGAATCACTGACCTGGCTTATCTGGAGCCCCTAAAATGAGTAAGGTATCACATCACTTACTGTATGACAATTATCAAAAGTACAAGATACACCAAATTTATTTAACAGCTACTGCAAGTAAGCAGGGAGACTGAGTTCCCGTGTTGTTTCCTGATGCCATTAGATCAGGATCTTCTTCCCTCCACTTTCTCCTCCACTCTGTCATCATCGTTCACTCCTTCGAGGTTCCCAGTTACTGTGCAGAAMACATTTCCTCTCTCCAGTCAAGAACTCTGTCATGTCCACCTTGGCATCAAGCCTTATTTCTTGCGCCATATCACCTGTTCCTTTTTTCTGTTTGTTTTGTTTCATTCCTAGCAGATTTTTAAACTGCTTTATTCTACACTATATTTAATAGTAGTTTAGCTTAATAAAACACGGTTGGTTTGTATTCACAGGGTTAGGTCTTCTTTCTAGTCTGTTGTCTAAAAGGTATATGGCAAGTTTATTTGGGGCATATCATCCTGAAAAGCAYTGTTTATGTTGGACAAAATAATAAGTAACCCAAGACAAACATAACTGTATGCAAAAAGTACACCRGAGCCTTTATTTCATTTGCTAGTCTGTATCTTATAAACACATGTATGCACCTGAGTACAAGAAAAAACATGCAAATCACCATTCAAAAATAAAAAAAATAGCAAACCATTATGAAGATTACAGTATCATTAAACTAAGATTTCTTAAATATGTTTATATATTACTTATAAGAATAATTTACAAGGATATGAAAAGTACAGCCAAGAATTAATGAATTRGGAAATACCAGGATGAAGACTGTGCATATTCATTACGATATACATCTTTACTACATGCACATCTACCATTTCTTCTACATGATCCATGCCTTATTCAGAGTTAAGACAGATTGGTTGCTCTCTTACTGAGCTGCTATCCACTATTTGATTTTGTTCTTATTTGTTCACTGGGCAAAACCCAGTACTGTGCTCAGCACACACTGTTCCATTACTGCTTTAAAGAAGGAGTATTGAACTTTAGTGGGTATGAATCTCCCTCCCTCTCCTCTTACATACAAATGATTTCATAGCAGAGAGRAGGCATGTCTGTACCATGCAGTAGAGCATAACAGAGTTAATTTGACTCTTCCAGTAACTCCAGAGCAAACACACCCCATGCCGTCCACATCAGAGGACAAACTAACTCGGGTGCCAAAGGCAGGTTAGAGCAGCACCATGCCTATATTAAGGCCCTTGACTCCCAGTACAGCTCATCAGAGCTGACATGCTGTCCTGCTTGCAGTGCCGAACGTGGCTGAGAAATGTCTTCACTGCGCTGCACTGATATGGAGAGGGTTGATGGGCTCTTGGCTTCAAGCCTGGTTATTATAGGGAGGATGAAGTCTACAGAAAGTTTTATTCCTTAAAACTGTACCCCCACTCCCCAACTTTGATACTGCTGATGCCTACAAAGCAAAATATTTTAGAAAAAAGCATTATTTAAGGAAGAGATCAAAATCAGTATGCTTTAATTAAAGAAGTGGTTTAATCCAAATGGTATTTTTGGTGGAAGGAGTAAGATTTTTCAGCAGAGCTCTAGAACTAGAGAGACTGTTTTATTGGTCTAAAACACAATAAAAATTACTGGATAGATACTGGACAGCGGATAAGACACTTTGTCTGAATCAGACCTTGAGTGACTGGCCCCAGATACCCTTGACCAGCAACCCCTCTTGATATTACAACCTATGGTATAATACCAGACTTTTTTTACTGGTAAATCTAAGAGGTCCTCTTACTAATGCAGTTCCTTAAAACAGGAACTTCTTGCTTCTTAATAAACAGCTAAACAGGCTTAAATATCTGAAAGCCAACAGTAGATTACAATCTTTGGTGACATCTGATGGAACAATCAAATTGTTTTTTTCTCATTCCGTTCACTATTGCATAGTAGGGGTCACACACCAGGATTTTTAACTCAGTAAGGCATGGAAGGTAACTAAGACATTCAGTCACGTCTTTATTGGCAATGTCTTCATTTCACTTAAGTGAACGTACGCAGTTGTTAAAAAAGCTCGAGTTTGCTTTAAATAAAAAAAAGTAGCATTGGGAACGCTGTGTTCATGTTAAAGATATTTGTAAGGCCCTAAATAACAATTAGTATGTTTGTATGTGTTACACACTGTTATCGTAAATGTAATTTTAATTTATAATATATTGTCTGAAAATAGATACTGTTTGAATGAAAGGCCGTACTCAGTAGATCTCTCTATACACTAAGAGAACTGAAGGTCAGCCTGTAGCATCCAGAAGATCCTGTTTACTAATTCATGCAGTGTTTCACAGGCATGCTTCAAGGACACAATAGTAGCATTTTTGCTTCTTGGTATTCTGCAGTGGTGGAGAGCTTATTGGTTTTTTCTCACTCGCCTGTCATGCCCTAAGGGATTCTAGATCATTAATGATCAATAGATCTGTTTAGATAAGAATGATAATTCAGACAATTGAAAAACATATATGCTTCCTTGATGGGTCTGTGGTATTAGTCGCAAATGAATTTGCTGTTTAACCCTCCCCTGACTAATAAATATGCTATTGAAGAGCACATTTTAGAATACCAGAGATTCTAGCTTTCATGATTCCATTATAACTGCGGCATAGTATTTGGTTTATTTGTCCAAACACTTYACAAATATGCTTCCTTTAAATTTATCGACTTCACTAAGATCCTGAGCTCTGTTTAGACCTTTTGACCTCATTGTATATTTAATTACTGCAGCAGCCTCTGCAGTTACAAATGTAAAAATGTTTTCTCTTAAGGAGCTGCTCAGTGTTGTCAAAGGTCCAAACAAATAAGTCCAAAGCAGGCAAACCCCAAGATCCAWGGACACAGAGTGCTTATTGTCCATACATTTGAAGCCACCTTCAACCTATGCTTTATGTTCACCATCCCTTTAGCCCATCATCCATGCCTCCTTTATGCATGCAATAAGGACAGGCACAGATCTAGTTAGACCAATTGGGAAAGAAGCAGGCAAGGGGTCCGCACATAATAGCCTAGGAGGCCAGGTGGTCAACGGCACGTAGGAAGGACAGCCACAACAGTCCCACAGAAGAAAATACCCACCTGAGGAATTGCTTTCCTTCATATATCCCACACACTCCTTGCTCCTGCATATGCCACAGACATTTCGTACAYACACGATTCTGTCTCCATCCATCCTTCCAGCTGCTTTGCTGCTTCCTATGTATGGGACACATTCTCCAAAGTTCCTTTGCCATCTGGTCTACGCACCACCCAGTCCTTCCTCACCAACAACTCGCACACATCATTACAGACACCCTGCTATTCACTCCTTTCTTATTTGACCTTCTTGCTGGAGAAACATCATAATTTATTTCCCTAGTGACTCCTGAAAATACAAATTTTTGTCTTGCTTTAGACTAATGAAAACAAGACAGACAAAAGTCGCCATGGGTGAGACTGCTTAGCAGTACCTGGTAAAATAACCACAGGCACCTTGGGCCAATGCTGGGAAACTCAGATTTCTCTTATTTCTCATGTTTCCCCAGTTCTGATGGAGATCTTTTTCCCCCAACAGCTTATCTATATGCTCAGTAATCTTAATCTTTATTATCAAGTTTACCATCTTTTGAAGGATGGAAGTCCGACTCACTGTCCRTCATTCCCGGCATCCTTTCTAGAGCCATTTTTGTGGGTAGGACTTACTTCTGCAATTTTCCTGCTTTTCTTGTATTGAAGTAACTTTTAAGTACGAATTTTTTTGCACCCTATGCAAGGTGCTCCTCAAATTCTCTCTTAGCCTTCTTAATTTCCTGGTTACATTTGATCTGCCATGAGTTAGGGACTTTCCTGTTCTCTTCTGGAGGAAAAACTTCCCATTATAAATGCTAGTCCTTTCTACATGTTAATCACCTTAATTTTCTATTAAGCCATGTAGGGTTTTTACTGGACCACTCTGCTTGCTTTTCAGCACAGAGTTTGTCTTGAATTCTAGTACAGTATTTTTGGAARGTGTCTAGGCTACCTCTAGGCTTCTTGCCTTAATGCTTTCTCTTCCTTTTGACCAGTTGCCTTATTAGTATGCAGTTCCCTTTCTTTAAATTGAACACTTGTGTTCTGGATTTATTTTGTTTAGTCTCTCCTGCTGCAGTGTTAAACCTGATCGTATTGTAATTGCTATTACAGATCAGCTCTCCCACATACCTCTTGAGCTGGTCCTGTGCACTATTCAGGACCAAAGCCAGAACAGATCTTTTCTGGGGTTGAAGACTAGTTGTTCTGGAAAGCAGCTATTTACTACCTCAAAAAAATTTATTTCAATGTCCTGTCATAGATGATGAGGCATTAATTCTGTTGGTAGCTGAAACATCCCAATATTGGTACCTGTCCTGAATTTGCAGGTTCTCTAAACTCACTTAACATTGCTGATGTCTAGCCTATATCTATAGCCTGATTGGGAGTGGAGGTAATAATAAAATCCTAATGCTACTTTTTTATTATTACACTGTGATACTTCCAACCACAGGGATTTCACRCTGTTTTCTTTTTTTCAACAWTAATTTCATTCTGTTACATTTCATYTTAGTCTCCAAAAACAATGCCACTCCTCCATTTGCACATCTTATTCTATCAATTTGTGTAAAATTGATAGTCTGGGAACATCACATCCACCGATTACCCTCCCTCTTTCTGCAGGGTCTCTGAGCTGCCTCTCTGTCAGGCTCAGCATATGAAACCAAGCATCCCAGTTCTCCCATCTCATTTTCCAGGCTTCTAGCACTAGCAAGTTTTGYCCTTGGTCTGTTGCCAACTTTACTGGACACATTGTCAAGTGACATAGGAAGGAGTCTGATTTGCTTTCCCCACTTATTGCAGTTATGCTGCTTTCTTCCCTGCCTGTTCAGACACGCACTGAACATTAGCCATGGCCGTTTTGGGGGATCACAGCCATCTGACATCTGTGCTCCTCTACATCTGTCAGCCTCCTCCCAGTTTTTAGCACTTTAAGTTTTTAGGGCCAGCAGCCTATCTCTTTTCTAACCAAGGTTTCAACCCTTCCTTCCTGCTCCTCCTCTTCTGAAATGTTCCCCAGTTCCTAATATATGTAAATCTCTTATCCTAATATCTAAGCTAAATAATTTCTAACTGAATATTATGTTAATTTCTGTTCATGAACAACAATTGATCATCATCATCTGAAAAACTCCCCATCTATTACAGATTAGACTACTACCAGAGCACAGAATTTCTAAAATGTTTGAGTTTTATGAAAGGTTATTAACAGGCACCTGCCAGGTTATTAGCAGGCAGCTCAAGTATCCTGTTTATCCAGACAATAACAGTATCAACACTGTAGTGCAAGCTTTTCCTATACAAGTCTATCAATTTATCTCCATCATGCCCAGGAGAAATTCCAGTAGGGAAAAGGGATTGTAATGAGTCCCATGAAGCCTCATTCATGCAAAGCTGTTACAGATAATGATTCAGAGAGGGACAAAAGGATGTGGGGCAGCATCCAGAAGCTGAGGAATAATAGGGTGTTTTTAAAAAAGTGCCTGTTTGCAAAGTCCAGATAAATAACAGGCAAAAAAACATATTCAATGGTCCTTCAGCTTCACCTTACAGGTGACAACCACACTCCAGCATGTGTGTAGAAGGGGAAGTTCAGTTTAGTTGGTTAATATTTGTTTAAAAAAAAGAGCATCCCAGAAATGGTTCCTGAAGAGCACAGCAGATACATTTTATCCTGCTGCACATCTGTGCTCTCATTTGGACCCTAGCTTCTGGAATCACAGGCACTTTCAGCAGAGGAAGGACTAGCATCTATACAAAGGCATACCACAAACAGTAATGACTTGTAGCCAACAGCAATTCAACTTCAAAACAAAACCCTGTCTCTGCACTTCTTGAAAGAATTACCACTCCTATGACTAGAATAGGCAAGTTGTGGAGTTATTAATCAAACTGTATACAGTAGCATACCTGATTCACAATATGAAAGTTATGTGGTAAAAATCATCTTATTCAACAGAAAGTATACTATTTGGAAATGTCCAATCACTTCCCAGAGCTGCTCAGTCATATGGTAACTGTCATGGGCTAGATGAACACTAGGAATGAATAAATTAGTGTTCCACATCTGTACAATTCGTGGAGTATCTGTTGCAACATAAGAAGGATTTCCACAGCAGTCAGATCAGATCAGTAAGGTAAGGGAAGCCAGAGCTGCAGAAAGCCTTCTGAAAGACAGGTGAGAGTTAATGGTCTTATCTTCACGTCAGAGAAATGTCATAAAGCCTCCATCACATCTGGACAAGACATTGCTATAAACTAAGAATAAGAATKGGGAAAGGGTGAACAAAACATTGATTGTACTGTCTGGTGTGACAAGCACATGTAAGAATATGCCACAGATTCCATGACAACAATAAGAACTAAGACATTTATAACTTTGAAAGCAAGTCTGTGTCTTAAAGCCATGGCTTGCATTCATGGGCCAAGGATAATTTCAAAAAGTTTTGCAAGAAAGTATCCCAGCTGTTTAAGCGATTAGGTGTGCTTTGATTCATGTATGACCTGCAATTTGACAATATATTTGAAAAGTGACATTTTCCAGGATGGTAACTGCCAGCAGTGCTGGGTGCTTTAAGCAATGGTGAATCTGAAGCCTACAGTGCAGGAAGACTGATCAGTTTTGAAGTGCTCGTTGTGCAACAGGGAAATGTACTTACTGATCCATAAAATTAAAATAATCATAATCTGTGCCCCTTCCCTTCAAGCACCACACATTTAATAAAAAAAGGTAGCTTGGGGAGTCTCTCATCTCTCACTTCTATACGGCCTGTGTGTTTTGACTTCAGCATCATACCCATACATCATAAAGGAAGGATTTTCTTGGATATGTACATATTGATTCAAAGAATTAAACTAATGTCTTAGAGTTTAATGAGCTGAAAGTTTCACTGAAGTTTTCAGTCCTTCTGCGATATCCATTTTATCCTCAATAAGCAACTCTCACTCTCTCAAAATTAAGTCTTTCTATCCAGATTTAGAGTTCTTGCATATCCCTCAAAATCCAAGCATGGTTTGCATGCTGTCTGTCCTGAAACTGTTAGTGACATAAAGAAACATTGATATTCAATACACTGGGCATTTTCACATATTTCTTCCCAATGTCTTTCTTTGCCAGCAGAATACCATATTTTTCCTGCCACAATGACACAATTTCCAGAAGCAAGATCCTGTCACCTGCCCTTTGCATTGAGCACAGCCACTCAGTCCCATCACATTCTCTGTGTAAGCTCCAGTATTCATGTGGCTGGGAAGTGAGCTCAAGCCAATTAAAAATCCCAGTTTCTCAGCTTATCTTTCAGATTGTTGGTTACTCTGCACAGCTGCTACATAGCACATAAACTCATGACAGCAGAAAGAAGGCAACAGAATGAAGTGGTCAAGGCTAAATTCTCCTTTCAGCAACAGCCCAGAGAAGTTACATTAAAGAGATGGGTCACCACTGCCTAAATATTTCTTCAGAGCAAATAACATATTGTCCAACAGCAAGACCTCAGTTTATGAGTTTATGACCTGTGGAAATGGTATCTCCAGTAATGTCAGGAAAGCAAAAGATTTTGTTTTAACAGAATAGATGGCAAAAGATGCAGCTCTTACACGTGTTCACACACCATGGYCTTCTGACAATTTCACTGGTGATGTGGTTGCAAAGCCACACCAGAACCTGGCAGATTTTTAAAAATCAGTAGAACAGGGTTTCTTATGTTTGCCCTTCGGCGAAATGGAACGATTCTATAATTCACTGCACAGTGTAGAGAGAGTCAGTTTAGGACAGACAGTAACAGAGCAGCMAAGTGAAGAGGCAGAACAGAAGAGGGTTTAAAAACAACTCTCTAAAGATGCATTTTGATGTAGTGAAATGAGACATACTCAGAATTCATAATCATAGAATCATAGAATAGTTTGGGTTGGAAGGGACCTTTAAAGGTCATCTAGTCCAACCCCCCTACAATGAACAGGGACACCTGCAACTAGATCAGGTTGCTCAGAGCCCCGTCCAACCTGACCTTGAATGCTTCCAGGGATGGGGCATCTACCACCTCTCTGGGCARCCTGTGCCAGTGTTTCACCACCCTCGTTGTAAAAAATTTCTTCCTTATATCTAGTCTAATATATATAAACTTCTTTCAGTTTAAAACCATTACCCCTTGTCCTATCGCAACAAGCCCTACTAAAAAGTCTGTCCCCATCTTTCTTACAAGCTCTCCTTAAGTACTGAAAGGGTGCAATAATGTGTCCCTGGAGCCTTCTCTTCTCCAGGTTGAACAACCACAACTCTCTCGGCCTTTCCTCATAGCAGAGGTGTTCCAYCCCCCTGATCATTTTCATGGCCCTCCTCTGGACCYGCTCCAACAGGTCCATGTCTRTCTTATGCTGAGGGTTCCAGAGCTGGACGCAGCACTGCAGGTGGGGTCTCACCAGAGCAGAGCAAAGGGGCAGAATCCCCTCCCTCGACCTGCTGGCCACGCTTCTTGTGATGCAGCCCAGGGTACGGTTGGCCTTCTGGGCTGTGAGTGCACATTGTCGGCTCGTGTCCAGTTTTTCAYCCACCAGCACCCCCAAGTCCTTCTCGGCAGGGCTGCTCTCAATCCCTTCATCCCCCAGMCTGTATTGATTGCCCTGACCCAGGTGCAGGACCCTGCATTTGGCCTTGTTGAACCTCATGAGGTTCACACAGGCCCACTTCTTGAGCTTGTCCAGGTCCTTCTGAATGGCATCCCATCCCTCAGGCATGTCCACCGCACCACTCTGCTTGGAGTCCTCTGCAAACTTGCTGAGGGTGCACTCGATCCCACTGTCTATGTCATTGATGAAGATACTCAGCAGTACCGGTCCCAATACGGATCCCTGTGGGACACCACTTGTCACTGATCTCCATTTGGACACTGAGCCGTTGRCCACTACCCTCTGGATGCSACCATCCAACCAATTCCTCATCCACTGAACAGTCCATCCATCAAATCCATATCTCTGCAGTTTAGAGAGAGGGATGTTGTGGGGGACCGTGTCAAAGGCCTTACGGAAGTCCATATAGATGACATCCGTAGCTCTTTCCGAGCTTTAGAATAAACACTTCAGAATATTATCACACAGTAGCAGTTGTTCATAGCTGGGTACTGCAAGTTAGACAAACTTTTATTTATGCTCCTGATTTTCAAAAGTGCCAAGAATCTTACTGCTATCCCTGAAAGTTTTTCTCTAAATAAGGACTACAAGACTGAATTGGATATGAAAGTCAAGCAAGGCTTGTTAACAAATATAGCAGTACAAACCATCACTTTATTGCACCCAGACTTGAGTTTTCCTTTTTGAAGTGTTTTTCTTCTCTTCCATCTTGCCTCATTCATTGGTGTATATACAGAATACATTTTGAACAACCTAAATTTTTGTCAGAATCTACTTTTATAATACAAAGAACAAACAGACCCCATCCCAATGTTTTGAATGGCTGCCTGGATAAGGCAACTGCAGTCGCTAAGCTCACTGCTCCAAGCAGTGTCATGTGCTTTATAACCTACAGTACTGGTACAACCCAACCTACCAGGAGACCAAGGGAGATGTTCCTGCTTGCTCTCCGCGATATCCTAATTGCACTGCTGAAAACAGCACTTACCTGAAGATGCAGATTTGTGTAATGCAGAACACCRGGGCAATGGCACGGGAAAGTATTAGAGAAGTGAATTATGTGTCAAATGCAAATAAAGGACCAACAACTAAGTCTCTTACTGCAACCACAGGGAAATAATTATGTGCATTACATACATGTGTTCCCTTCAGTGTTACTGCAGAAGTTATACAAAAGTTCTTACTAATTTTATTTAAATCCTATGTAGGCATGAAACGATTCATCCTGACATTATGATAAATGATGAAACATAACATTAACATAAACTTATTTATAYGAGAAACCCTGCTGACAGAGTACATGCTTCTTCATTTTATGTTTTTACATTCTCTCTTTCTGAGACGCTCAGCCAGGTGTCCCATCAATTACACCCATGCAAAAGAAGAATAACTCCAATAAAGCCTGTATAAATTCATCATCCTAACTAAGAGGCAATATGTAATAGTAAGCTGATTTTGACAAAACCAGTAGATCAGAATAATAAAATTTAAAACCAAAGTTATCTATATTGTCTACAGAAAAGACTACTAGTTTTAGAACAGATAGCACAGTATATATCATTCTTTCTACTCAACCATGCAAAATTACCTGTGTTAACAGAAGGAATCTGGCTGTGTTTGTTCAGTTTAAGTTATCAAGAAGGGACCTTTCCTTTGCTGTATCTGTACTGTCCWCTGTTAGAAAACAAGCTCCAACAAGAACTTTGCTTTCCCACAGACAGCCCTCTGCTCTGCTTCAGAYCCTGGCACTGTTGTTCTGCAACTCATAACTAGAGCTTGGAAGTCTCCTGCACAGTACTGTGAACTCTACCTACTTGATTCAGGTAGCCTCACTACTGTGTGGTTAAAGAAAAAAAAGTCTACTACTACTTAAACCAATGGTCATACAGTAGAGCAACTTAAGCACCACAGCCAAAAGTCTCAAGACACTTCTAAAAAGAATCACCTTGACACTTTTGTTCCAGAAGTAAGCATACACTCAAGGAAAGACAAGCAAATCCGAGAGTACAGTGGTAAGACAACTTAAACAGTGGCAAAAATAGTCTGTGTAACTCGCAAGAATATTTGGTTTGATTTCTCCCCTTTTGGCAATTAGAATTTTAAAAGCCTAACATGGAYTTTTTTTAAAAAATGTCTTTTACCTCTCAAACTATAGTGCAGCTATTTTGTTAAACAGCAATGTAGAAACAAAACAAGTTAAATATTGGATTAGCAGATGACAGCTCTTCAAAAATATTCTCATTAAAGTTGCTCAGAGCACCAGAAACAGGTTTTMTGTTTTAAAAATTAAGTTACAGGGAAAGCTTCCTCCCTCTCTACCATATCCTTGAGGACCTGTGAATACTGTTGTGGGTGGCAGTGCGYTGGCAAAGCAAATGCCAGCAAACTGCCTCCCCTCACACAACTGATTGATTTATCAGTTTAATAAAGCTGTAAATCGAGAAAAATGTTCCTCAAGCCTTAACAGTGAACTACAAGCAAATAACAGGCAACAAGCTCTGATGCAGAATTGAAAATATAAGTACTTGTGAAATACAGCATATGTTACATTTTCCTGTCAGCAGCCCACGGAAAATCTGACCACTATGATTTCCAGCTACATTACAGAGTCCTTGAATTCTGATGACAGAGCCTTATGACATTAATGTTGGCTGCCCTTGCTTTCATCTGTAGGGAGCAGCCACGTGATTTTAATTACATTTTGCTCATTTTAAAACAGAAGGAAGCCAGTACAAGGGCACTAAAAACAGTGCTACAATGCACTAAACCAAGAAAGGATCCTCCAGCCATAYAGCAAAACCAAAATTCTTTGCAATCGCTAGGTGCTTCTGTATTTACAGAATTCAGAAAGCTACCAATGTCTATAATTGTTTGTACAAGATATAAAGTGCTGGTAATGTGTATAATTCCTCTATAATTCCCAAAAGATTCCTTAAGTACTTTTCTCCCTCCATCTAAATACATCACTGTCATACCACCTGCCTTTTTTTTGCTTTGCAAGAAAGACACTGTTTCTGGCACATCATGCCATTTCTGTCTAGAGYTTCTCCTTCCTTCTTCCCATCCTCGCCAATTTAACAGGACATTTGCTAGTTAACTCTTCTATACTGTGAAATAGAGAAAGCAAGCTGCCTTGGAAAAGGATAGATGTTATCTAGCAGCCTGCAGAGGCAATTGCCAGCTGCACACAGGCTTGAGCCTGTAAACATCTGTAAGATAGTAAAGGTTTTCAAGGGATAAATTCAGTTCTCACYCATGATTAATTATATTTTTGTAATGCACAAACCAGTTTCTAAGTAAAACCTCAAAACTTCAGCCATGATRTAAGTATTTGAGATTCTGTTTTTAAGAGTTATTAACATTGGACAACTCAAGGCATTTTGGAGATAGAAGTTGGRGGGGGGAGAGTTTAACTTTAGATAAGCATTCTGTTTCAATTACATGAAAATATTCAGCTTGGGTTTGATGCATTTTTTTGCTCCAGGTTTGCTTCAACATTGAAGCAAATATGGTTTTTTATTGCAAATAATAGTAGATTTTCATTCAAGAAGGGGAGAGGGGGGTGGATTCAACAGAAACATTGTTAAAAAKATAAATTTTTGTGGTTGAAACTAATTCAGTCATGTAAAAAGTTTAGTCTTTAATTGAAAAGAAAAAGCATGTAGTTGAAAAATTTCCAACTGTTTCTAAGTCTTACATAACTGGAACACCAGACCTCTATTCCATCTTTCACTAAATACTGGCAAATGCAGCAAAGACACGACCAAATACTCATTGAGATTCAGCAATATCTCTGTAGGCCTTCAAATCCTTTCCCAGGAGCTGYGGCTTTAGAAACAAGTCAGGCACATCTTCTGCAACCTTGCCTGCAGCCCAGGGGAAATAAGAAGCCACCAATCACATGAGAYTGGCCTCATAATATTGGTCTTTTGTTCTTGTGGTTGCTTTTGTTTTTAAAGCAGTGATTGTCCTTACTGTGTCTGTTGTAATAGTCAAGAACACACCACAGTATGGCCTTTGCCTTATTTCCTGCTGCAAGGCAAGAGCACGGAAACAGAAGAGCAGGCAAGAGTAGTGAGGAAAAGTGCCCTCACGCTGCCAGCACATCACATCCAACAGCTTGTTTAAATTCTGCAATGCCKTTTAAATATCGACCTTCATTAGCTTTCGCATACCCTCTGACCTCTTGAAGGTCTTTAATATGCTTAATTTTATCAAGTGTGTTTTTTTCACTATGATGTCAACTCTCTAYCCCTTCCTACCACAATTTGTAGAAATTTTTTACACAATATTTAATTAGAATTCTGAGCTCTGTACTCACCAGAAATAGAAGTCAAATAATACTGATCTGCTTCACAAGAACAACTTGTTTTTACTACTGAACAAAATCCCAAAATCCCCAAAATGCAAGAGCTTCCAAAGTACGTATTATGACCATGAAAATCAGCAGTCTCCTGTATTTAAAAGCAATTCAACATATTTCAAGACTGCTAAAATGCTTCTTTCTTCTTCTGATAGTCTAGGAGCATATGCATGAGCAATGTCTGTCTATTGGATTAAATGCACTAAGTGTTTAACAGGCATTAAATATTACTGAAGAAGCAAACACTGAACTCTGGCACTTGATGACTTTGCCTCAGTATTTTTCTTGCCTTGCCTTTCTCTGTTAGAATTAAATCAGTAGGCTGTACCCTCAGCCTTTCTTTTCCAGAAAATAATCAGACTAAAATTGGTTTTCATATAGYGGAGATAAATATCATCAACTTCAGTGAGAAGACTACATCCCATGAAATTAAACTTGTTTACTTGCTTCAGTCTTTTAAAGTATTGTAGCAGCAAATTTTAAAGTATTGATACAGCAAATGATCTACCAAGCAGAGAGCCCARAGAAAAGTGATGCATGCCCTAGCTTTACAGCGATACAGTCTGCGTACGCCTGATAGCCTTGTCTACTGGTGACTCAGAGGACCACATGCTACTTGGAAGCAGTATCTCAATGTAGCTAGTATTAAATTCTCTGGTTTCTCAGATTTTTGTCTCAGGACCACATTTAAAAGTAATTTCTTAATGAACTTTAAAGGAAAAAGAAACTCGGTTCATTCTAGAATCCTATTTACCAGAAGTTTAGCAGTTTTTCAGAAAAATGTCATTTTCCTGAATCAACTTACACACTGGTTAGACCATTACAAACTTAGAATCTCATTTTGGCTTGAAAAATCAAACTTACTGAGCCAAGTCAATAAATAATGCTGTTCAGTATGGTCAATAAATAACCAATGTAGCTCCTTTCCAAATCCATTTACAAGTAATCATGCAGACATCAAGCAGTTTTATAACTGATATCTAATGGCTACATAATAATACATTTATTAGAGTTAATAATTCCTGTTATGCTAGTAAATGGACTAGCATGGTTCATCACCATCTCTAATAGTCTCTTTATAAACTAAAAGGGAGGCTGTCAGGGAGTGATTGGTATACCACGTGAACAAGGCTTCTTTAATGCACTGTTTCTCATTTCTGGAGAATAATGTTCAAACACAGATGTCACGGGCCTGTCATGTCATGGGCCTGTCATGTCACGTTATGACAGAGYCATTCTCCCAAGTTTTGTCTGAAGYGTGCAGTGACTGCAGCAGACTGGAACATGGAGAAAACTAGAAATCTTAAAAAAAAAGCGTACAAAAATAAGGTATATCCATACATATTATCCATCTTGAAAACTCTTTYTGCCATTGCATTTCCCACAGAAAAGTGCAGACTTAGTTTTCATCTGTCAATTAAAGCTTTCAGGTCCTCCACAYACACTTGATAGCCTTCAAGCAATTTGTTTTGCAGTTAGAGTTGGATCAGAAATTGTTTCTATTCCAAATGAGTGCTCAGGACAGAAACCGAGCAGGAGAAAAGCGATTTTGAAACCCCTTTTTTGTTCCTCAGGCTGTAGGTGAGGCTGTGTTTCCTCCTAGACCCTGGTACAGGCTTAGTTTGCCCTAGCTTATACTTTGTTTCTCAGAACCCCTTTCCARGCCCTGGGAAACAGCTGTAGCACAGTATACTTCAGCTATATCCCCATCTCACTCTTGGGCTATTATTTTTCTTATCCTGCCATATGTTCCTCATGTCAGGGCTRGAAGTAGAGCTGGTGTGAGCCATTACATGAGTTACCCTCTCCAGTCTTTGAAAAACAGCCATGGGCAAGGATATTTATTAAGCTGTTTCCTCTCTCTAAGGTCCCTTTTATATCGCCAGAGCTGAGGATTTTGCATACAAGTCCTTTCTATTTCATTTTTAGAGAATATTCCTTGTCATTGATTATGTCAAGATCCCGTTTTTCCTATACTGCTTGCTAAAACTTCTTAAAAAATGCTTAAAAATCCTCCCCGCTTAAGCTTCTCTTCGTATATCAGAAAGTGGAAAAAAGAGCATTTTTAAAACAAAATTCACACGCTTGTGGCCATTTAACTAATATATTGAATGTAAAGAACACAGGTGGGAAGATTGTTAATTTTGTCTGCTATCCTCTATTGTTTCAGCTATGTGCACCCCAAGCAGAAGCCTGTAACAGCCCTTCATGTCACCAATGCGGAACATCAGCGATATCCTGGACATAGGCTCGTCTAGCCACGAGTGGCCACCCTGCTGCGAGCAAGGAAGGTAACTCACCATCCTCTGATGCCTTGTAGAACCACCTCCGGTGACTGTGAAGGGAATTATCATATTTTTTACTGACAAGGCATATAAAAGATATGAGAAGGAAACAATACTGCATCAGTGTCAATAGCAATAGAAATTACTTGCTTAATCTGCTGGTAGCCTGAGGTAGAGAATGTCACTGAAAACTTACCTTCATCATATTGCATTTGCAGGCAAAGCCTTGTCAGTCAACAGTCTCATTTCTGGTTTCATATCTCTATCACTGAAGAAAAGTTTTATTAAAAGTAACTGACAATATCATTCCTTTCCTTGTCACCATCTTAGCCTGAATCCCTGTCTGTTACGGATATATTAAAATCATCTTACTTGGGATAGCACTTTCTAAGGAAAAAAACTGCACTAATGCTGCCCACACCTCTCTTTCTCCTGCTGCACCTGACTGTCTCTGAGTAACCATTCATAAGAACAACATTAAGCCAAAATGTAGAACTGAAGGCCTGCTCATCCCTTGCTTGAATAAGTCCCAGTGAGGGGTATAGCATGGGGGTTGGGCACAGGCTTGCCGCCCGCCCTGCTCCAGGCCATGCTCTGACAGGGACTGCTCCTCTCGCTCGGTGGGACCAGGGCAGCCACAGGACTGGCTGGCAGCGCGCGGCCTGGGCTCCCCGGCAATTGCCCAGATGGATTTTGGTATGGGGCTGGCCTACCTCCTCCCGTCCTCATTGGCTTGGGTCACAAACCTGAACAAAGGCTAAGAAATTCAGTGGAAAGAGATGTCCTCGACGTTCCTTCCTGTCTTGGAAAGGCAAGTAGCACGAAAGGTTCCCTGTCCCTTTTCTTCCAGCTAAAAGGTAAATGGGATTTTGTCTTCATAATCTTTGCCAGTCAATGTCATTAGTATAGATCAGTAAAGCAGCTTTCCTAGGGCGGGACATGGTTTTGCGCTCACCACTCAAGCTAACCTGATTTTGAGCTGAGCGCTGCTAAGCTGAACTGATTTTGGGGGAAGTTCTGCCCGAGTGAAGAATGCTGTCTAATCCASAGTTGAATGAGCCCTTGTTTTACACATCCTATTTATTTGAAGCTATCTTTTAATTAACAGTGATTAAAACATCAAAAGCATTTCAATAAAAAAATACAGTTATATTAGCAAAGCACTAATAAATATAGAAAACAGTTGAACAAGGAAGAATATGAGCTGCATGACAGACAAGGTCCTCTCCATGTCCAAAATTTGTGTGATGCGATATTAAGATGGTGACTTGTGACTAGCATGTATTTTAAATAAGAGACTCCCTTTTTGTTTTAAGGAATAATGCTTCTTAAAGATGATTGCAGAGTCCCTCACCAGAAATGTGTTTCTTATGTGCTGAATTAATTTTTGCTGACTTTAACAAATAGTCATCAGTCACCCAAAACGCCAATGTGTTTTTCTCAATCCCTTTGGCGGCAGAGTGCAGGCCACAGTTTGCTTTCACTTGGAGGGGCGTCCAGTACACCTGGAATCGACTGCCCCAGGGGTGGAAACACAGCCCCACCATTTGCCACGGACGGATCCACATCACACTGGAAGAGGGCGAAACTCCAGGACACCTACAATACGTTGATGACATCATTGTATGGGGCAACACAGCAGAAGTTGTTTTTGAGAAAGGGAAGAAAATAATTCAAATCCTTCTGAAGGCCGGTTTTACCATAAAACAAAGTAAGGTCAAGGGACCTGCACAGGAGACCCATTTTCTAGGAATAAAATGGCAAGATGGATGTCGTCAGATCCCAATGGATGTGATCAGCAAAATAACAGCCATGTCCCCACCAGCTAGCAAAAAGGAAACACAAGCTTTCTTAGGCGTGGTGGGCTTTTGGAGAATGCATATTCCAGACTACAGCCTGATTGTAAGCCCTCTCTATCAAGTGACTCGGAAGAAGAACAATTTCAAATGGGGCCCTGAGCAACAACAAGCCTTTGARCAAATTAAACGGGAGATAGTTCAGGCAGTAGCCCTTGGGCCAGTYMGGGCAGRAMAAGATGTAAAGAACGTGCTCTACACCGCAGCCGGGGAGAATGGCCCTACCTGGAGCCTCTGGCAGAAAGCACCAGGGGAGACTCGAGGTCGACCCCTGGGGTTTTGGAGTCGGGGATACAGAGGATCCGAGGCYCGCTATACTCCAACTGAGAARGAGRTAYTGGCAGCTTATGAAGGGGTTYGAGCTGCTTCAGAAGTGGTTGGKACTGAAGCACAGCTCYTCCTGGCACCCYGACTGCYGGTGCTGGGCTGRATGTTCAAAGGGARGGTCCCCTCTACACATCATGCAACCGATGCTACCTGGAGTAAGTGGGTCGCACTGATCACACAGCGGGCCCGAGTAGGAAACCCCAGTTGCCCAGGAATCTTGGAAGTGATGATGGACTGGCCAGAAGGCAAAGATTTTGGAATGTCCCCAGAGGAGGAGGTGACACATGCTGAAGAGGCCCCACTGTATAATAAACTACCAGAAAATGAAAAGCAATATGCCCTGTTCACTGATGGGTCCTGCTGCCTTGTGGGAAAGCATCGGAGGTGGAAGGCTGCTGTATGGAGTCCTATACGACAAGTCGCAGGAACTGATGAAGGAGAAGGTGAGACCAGCCAGTTTGCAGAGGTGAAAGCCATCCAGCTGGCTTTGGATATTGCTGAACAAGAGAAATGGCCAGTACTTTATACTGACCCACTGATGGTGGCAAATGCCCTGTGGGGGTGGTTGCAGCAATGAAAGCAGAACAGCTGGCAGCGCAGAGGTAAACCTATTTGGGCTGCCGCATTGTGGCAAGATATTGCTGCCCGAGTAGAGAAGCTGGTTGTAAAAGTTCGTCACATACACGCTCACATACCCAAGAGTCAGGGCACTGAAGAACACCAAACAACCAGCAGGTGGATCGGGCTGCCAAGATTGAAGTGGCTCAAGTGGATCTGGACTGGCAGCACAAGGGTGAATTATTTCTAGCTCGGTGGGCCCATGACACCTCTGGCCATCAAGGAAGGGATGCAACATATAGAAGGGCTCATGATCGAGGGGTGGACTTGACCATGGACACTATCGCACAGGTTATCCATGAATGTGAAACATGCGCTGCCATCAAGCAAGCCAAGTGAGTAAAGCCTCTCTGGTATGGAGGACGATGGTTGAAATATAAYTATGGGGAGGCCTGGCAGAGTGATTATATCACACTCCCACAGACCCGCCAAGGCAAGCGCCATGTGCTCACCATGGTGGAAGTAACCACCGGGTGGCTGGAAACATACCCTGTGCCCCATGCCRCYGCCCGGAACACSATCCTGGGCCTTGAAAAGCAAGTCCTATGGCGACATGGCACCCCAGASAGAATTGAGTCAGACAATGGGACTCATTTCTGAAACAACCTCATAGACACCTGGGCCAAAGAGTGTGGCACTGAGTGGGTATATCACATCCCCTATCATGCACCAGCCTCTGGGAAAATCGAACGATACAATGGACTGCTAAAAACCACACTGAAAGCAGTGGGTGGTGGGACATTCAAGCATTGGGACATGCATTTAGCAAAAGCCACCTGGTTAGTCAACACCAGGGGATCTTTCAGTTGAGCTGGCCCTGCCCAATCTAAACTTTTGTGTACTGTAGAGGGGGACAAAGTCCCTGTAGTGCACATAAGGAATATGCTGGGGAAGACAGTCTGGGTTACTCCTGCCTCAGGCAAGGGAAGACCCATTCGTGGGATTGCTTTTGCTCAAGGACCTGGGTGCACTTGGTGGATAATGCAGAAGGATGGGGAAGTCCGATGTGTACCTCAAGGGGATTTGATTTTGGGTGAAAATAGCCAATGAACTGAATTGTATGATGTTAATTGCTATATAATATTGTAGATCATTACTTCTATGGTTGCTATATGACATATCAATGGTATTGCAGTAAAAATCACCCAGATTAATGAAGAATGAACTCTGATGAAACCGAGCAAAGTGCAACGATGACAGAACCGGACCACTGCAGTGATAATGGAACCAGAACTGGCTTCAAGATGCACAATCCAACACCGCACACCATCTCTCCTGCCCTGAAAGACTGTTATGACAGATGGAGCCCAAAGTCATGGACTAAATGAACTCAATGGACATTTTAGAGAGATGGCCCATACACTAAAGGAATGATATCTGTGTGTATATATCAAGAGACAGGAAAAGTGGTGGTGATTAATTGGAATGTATTGGAAAATGTGAGACCTAGGCATGACATAGATGGTATAGAGTAAGGGGTGGATACTGTCCTGGTTTTGGCTGGGACAGAGTTAAATTTCTTCCTAGTGCTATGGTTTGGATTTAGTATGAGAAGAATGTTGATAACACACTGATGTTTTTGGTTGTTGCTAAGTGGTCTACTTCTCAAGGACTTTTCAGGTTCCCATGCTCTGCCAGGTGCAAAAGAAGCTGGGAGGGAGCATAGCCAGGACAGCTGACCCAACTGGCCAATGGGGTATTCCATACCATATGACACTATGCTCATTACATAAATAGGAGGCGAGGTCCAGGAAGTAGTGATCACTGCTTGGGTATCAGTCAGCGGGTGGTGAGCAATTGCATTGTGCATCACTCATTTTGTATATTCTACTATTATTATTATTATTTTCCCTTCCTTTTCTGTTCTATTAAACTGTCTTCATCTCAATCCACGAATTTT
>JASVER010000028.1:2140567-2186828 GCA_030449065.1 Oceanodroma leucorhoa
ATTCTCTCCCCTGTCCCACTGGGGACAGGAGTGAGCAAGTGGCTGTGTGGTGTTTGGCTGCCTGCCAGGTTAAACCACAACAAATAACCATGTCCATATTCATTTAAGTATGAAACCTTTTAGGCTTACTGTTCATTTACTACATGGTTGTTTTAAGCATACAGGGTAGAGTTACACTTCCTAGAAACATCAGAGCTGTTGCTTCTACATTTAAGACGACCCAGAGAAAACAATTCTAGTTCTAATGGTTATATAAATAGTTCAAATGCTGATCAGCTTCCCGCCCCATGAGCCTCACAAGAGTATTTTATACATCTTTAAGAATCATATGGTCATAGGTGTTACAGGACAACCCACAATCTGCTATTAACATCTTCTACAGTAATAATTCCCTGATGTTTACTACTAGCCCTAAAATACCTGGCAGCCCACCACACATCATCATCATCTAAGTATTAACTGAAAATACAGAACAGCAATATGCTTCCACAGATCAATAACAGAATCCTTATGCCTTCTTAGACCAGCAACATTATGAAGACCATTATGTACATCCAATTTTGCCTATTGTAGTCCAAAAAACCCACAATCAAACCAAAACATACCACAAAATCCTGTGGATAGTGTACAAAGAAAATCACTTCTTTATGAAAAACTTTCTCCTCATCTGTGTGATATTAATCTGCAAAATAACACTGGTAATGCTCCTTTTACTTTTTATATAGTCATCAAGCTTTTACTTAATAATTATTAAAATTAACATATCCAACTAAAATGATACATTTATTATCTATTAATTGCTATCCACACGTGAATGACAACAGTGGTGATTTCACAAGTGGCACGTGCCACACCAGATACTACATCAGGATTTACCTGAAGAGGTTAACTTTGTCTTTGGGTGTTCAGGAATTATAGGAACAATATTAAAAGTTCAAGTCTACTGAAGTAGAAAAAAGGTTAGGATTTTCAATGGCAATCTAACTTCATTCATAAAAGTGAAATTTACTGATGATTAAAACTGGAAAGGACAAAAGCCATTATGAAGCCTCTCTGGTTTCTTTCCACCTTTAAACTCCATCACTCTGGGAGCAGCTAGCTCTTATCAGTCCTGTTCAGAGCAGTAAACCCATCATTTCTAGAAAATTCGGACAGATAATGCATGACCCAGGTGATAACTGTGGTTCCAATGCCTTTGGTTAGAGTGCTCACTTCAACGTTCTCAGAAAAAACACTGGTCATACAAGTTTCACAAATTTATGTGGGACTGTTTCCACAAACAGTAGTGCAGGATGATACTGGGCAGAGACTTCCCCAACATGATTAAAGAAGCTTAACTAAAAAGAAAGGAGGAGTAGAAAATATTCCTCATTCATTTTATTTATCATTTCTGTTCTTTCTGTACACTGTATCTGGACAATGTTTTAAACCACCCTGTTATTAAGTCTTTTTCTGCTCAGTGAAGAGGACATAATTTTAATCACTGGGATGAAGTTACAGTTAAGTTAAAACAGCTCAGCCCCGTATTTATCTGATGATCTGTTGGAGGGAGTTCTGCAAAACTGCCGCTCCCCTAACAGCAGGGCTAAAATGATGAAGGTGCCCAGACTGAAACACACCCTTTCTGCTTAATTCAATTTCTAAGTCTCATCAGGAGTGGGATACAAATACAGGCCTTATTTGTACTAATGTGAACAGAMACGCACACAAAAAGAAATGACTCATAGGAGAGACTCAAGGACCTAGGAGAGACTGTAATACCACATCTAATTTTGGAAACACTTGATGATTTGTATCTCCTCTTTCAATGCCAATGGAAATAATGAAAGTTAATACCAGGTGCACCAACGCTTTCTGGCAGTTTTGACCTTTAAAAGAAAGAACTTGGATTTACATATGACAAGATTCATTGCAAGCGCATCGCACAACAGTAAGCTTCTGACTTTCAGACTCACTAAGATTTACTGGAATACCCCAGCCCATACAGCAGTATTTCAACACCCACAGGAAGTGAAGTTTTACTAACAAACATCCCTGTCTGCAATTTTTACAAGTAATTCCTGAGACGTTTTTTTGCCTTCAAAATCATGTTAACCAACATGATGTAGATTTATAGTATTTTTTCTCATAAGACTCATTAGCATTACACATTGCAAATCTAATACTAAGGCCTTTTCAGTTGCACATAAACATAGTACAAATACAAACATAAAGCAAATGTGGACCGCCTGATAATAAAGTCTAGTGCAATTAATGACTTCTGGCAAGCAAAACTAGTTTAAGCACTTATCCAAGAACTTGCTTTTCTGTTGTTTCCTTTTGAACACACTTACCTTACTAAAACTCACCTGAATTACAGCTGTAGGTATTTCTGTACAAATTTATCCTATTTTGGAGACATATGTTCTCCTCACTTACACTACAGAACTTCTACCATGTGGAAGACCTACAGGTTCACAGTAGCTAAGGCCCAATTCTTAAAATCCTTAACTTATAGCTAAGCATTTACATTGCAGGCACAGTCAAACAACTTCTCTGGCAACTACGCACTTTGAAGTATTGCTGTGGGATTTACCTGTGAGAATCACAGAAGTGTTTGGGTTGGAAGGGACCTTTAAAGGTCATCTAGTCCAACCCCCCTACAATGAACAGGGACACCTTCAACTAGATCAGGTTGCTCAGAGCCCCGTCCAACCTGACCTTGAATGTTCCCAGGGATGGGGCATCTACCACCTCTCTGGGCAACCTGTGCCAGTGTTTCACCACCCTCATCTTAAAAAATTTCTTCCTTACATCTAGTCTGTATCTACCTTCTTTCAGTTTAAAACCATTAACCCTTGTCCTGTCGCAACAGGCCCTACTAAAAAGTCTGTCCCCATCTTTCTTACAAGCTCTCTTTAAGTACTGAAAGGGTGCAATAATGTGTCCCTGGAGCCTTCTCTTTTCCAGGCTGAACAACCCCAACTCTCAGCCTTTCTTTATAGCAGAGGCATTCCATCCCTCTGATCATTTTTGTGGCCCTCCTCTGGACCGGCTCCAACAGGTCCATGTCTTTCTTGTGCTGAGGGCTCCACAACTGGACACAGTACTGTAGGTGGGGTCTCACCAGAGCAGAGTAGAGGGGCAGAATCYCCTCCCTCGACCTGCTGGCCACGCTGCTTTTGATGCAGCCGAGGATATGGTTGCCTTCTGGGCTGCGAGCGCACATTGTCGGCTCATGTCCAGCTTTTCATYCACCAGCACCCCCAAGTCCTTCTCGGCAGGGCTGCTCTCAATCCCTTCATCCCCCAGCCTGTATTGATACTGGGGGTTGCCCCGACCCAGGTGCAGGACCCTGCATTTGGCCTTGTTGAACCTCACAAGGTTCACGTGGGACCACTTCTTGAGCTTGTCCAGGTCCTTCTGAATGGCATCSCATCCCTCAGGCGTGTCCACCACACCATTCAGCTTGGAGTCCTCTGCAAACTTGCTGAGGGTGCACTCGATCCCACTGTCTATGTCATTGATGAAGATACTAAACAGTACCGGTCCCAATACGGACCCTGAGGGACACCACTCATTACTGATCTCCATCCAGGAGGGTCAGGGGTCCTCAGTGACCCCCCCACTGACGCAGCTCCCTGTAAGTGGCTCAGCCCCYCATGCCCGACAGCAGCTGAGAGGGGGTGAAGCATCCAGACATGCCGCCGGTGGGAAAGGGAGGCACAGCCAGCCTGCGCATGGTCTCCCAGCACTCCATAAAAGAACTGCTGATTGCCAAACATTGGGAGGGCTCTTCTTCCCTGWCCCCCGGCCCTGCCCCTGGAGCGTGGGGAGGTGCCATCTCCTCTGCACAGAGCCCTGAGGGAGAGGGGGGGAGAGGGCCTCGAGTGCTTTGGGACGCTGTGCCCGCGCCACGCAAGGAGTTGTTGGAGGCCAGCGAGGGAGGTCCTTGGGGCCTGGAGGTGGCAGGGTTTCTTTTCAGTCTGAGGTTCACCCTCACTCTATTTTCTAGTTTTAAGGACAAACCTTCTCACTGCTTTTTGCTTGTTGTGTTTTTTTATGGTGGTTTTTTTTTTTTCCTTAATCCCTGGGGATATTTTTAGCGTTCTTCTCTAACACAAAGTATGGTCCGATTCCTGCACTCATCGGGGATTTTCACCAAGACGTTTCACCATGGCTGTGGCAAAGACAAGGAACAACTCATAACGCTTCAGTCTTGCTCACACTCTTCCTGGAACACAACATAGATTAGGCTGCTGGTCCTGTAGCATGGAATAAGCTGGGAAATGGGCTGTGGGTTGGGGGAGCATATGAATTTTGAGGACTGTAGTGACAACAGTTTCTCAGGCTTACAGCAGCAATGACACAGTTGAAGGAGAGTCACRTGTAAATGTGGTCTGTTCTGCTGATCAGTTAACATTCAGGTAAGAGAAAGAAGGCATACTTTCTTCTCTAGCTTCCTGATAATCTCCTAAATATATACATATTTGGTGAATTTTCATAACTGGCAGCACACAAATATATTTTTGAGAAAGTCAGAAGAGACATTCGGTTAACTTTGGGATGACAAAGGGCAAAAAGGACTGTTTCTTCAGAATCGAAAAGGAAAGAATCACAAATATCTGAACCGAATAATCTGCTCCAAGATACCAGTCTCCAAAAAGCAAGGACAAAGCGCTGTCAGCAAGGCAGCAGGAAGCCATGGCAAGACTGCATAAGTACAAGGAGATGAACACAGAGAAGTCTTCATCGGGAACAAAAAAATAAAAAAAACCCACAGCTGACAGTTTATGACCTCTACCTTCACCATCTAGATAACATCCACTATTGTCCCAATTACTCAAGTCCTTTCGTGTTGCGCTTTCTCCATGTGCCTGTTTCATCTGAATCACTGGCTTTTTGCTTTTTCAGTGCTGCATTTTCATTTTCAGACTCTACAGACAGGTCCTCTTGGGTTGGCTCTTCTGCTTCRCTGCAGCTGTCAGTGGAATCCAGCATTCTCCACTATGACAGCAGGATCGTCATCCTCGTAACAACAGCAGCACTCCTCAGTGCTTTGGCTGTGATAAAGGTCCCTCTCCTCTTCACTGATGCCAGTTACCTCGTCCTTTTTCTGCATTAAATCATGGCCACCCCTTCCTATGGTGAGATCAGTTAGCAGGGTTTCATTGCACGGATACCCCTCATCTTCCATGCCCTCCATTCCTTCTGCCAGCTCTTCTGCAGAGGGCTGGCTCAGGTCAGGGTAATCCACATTTCTAATCTACAATCTGAATTTCTATGGGTGATATCTGGGGATTACACAGTCGTTCACACTGACAGCATAAACCATGGTATTACTTTGTCTTGGAGTTAATTATTGCAAGGTATCTCTAAAAGACTTTTATTTGAAACCCCTTTTAAATGCAATGAGCAGGGACATCTTCAACTAGATCAGGTTGCTCAGAGCCCCGTCCAACCTGACCTTGAATGTTCCCAGGGATGGCGCATCTACCACCTCTCTGGGCAACCTGTGCCAGTGTTTTCACCACCCTCATCATACAAAATTTCTTCCTTATATCTAGTCTGAATCTGCCCTCCTTTAGTTTAAAACCATTACCCTTGTCCTATCACAACAGGCCCTACTAAAAAGTCTGTCCCCATCTCTCTTATAAGCCCCCTTTGATAATAAGGGTTAAAAATAAATACTGGAGACATCCCATTTGTAAATTGGGACATCAGCTATCACCATACACCTAAAGTGTATTTGTACACATGTAGGTGTATAGAAAAGAGCAAGCCTTTATTTGGAAATCAGTTATTACATGTGCATAGACATACAGGATGCTAACTTACAATCAATATGAACAATAAATTACGTCTGGACTGGATAAGCAATGCAGCATGTTGAACCAGATTTCACAGTGGCAGTTTCAGAACTTTATCTCTCTCCTTCTTATTTTAACAGCTGTAGTTCTATCTCTTCTAGCTTTATCTCTGGCCTATCTGGGACCTGCAGACCAAGAGATGCTTCAATTTCTGTTCTTTTCCCACAAATCCCCTGAATATCACCGTTTTTCTTGACATGTATGGCCACAATGGAAAGAAGATAGCTTACAAAAGTGAAATCCCTTCTTTCTGCCTGCCCTTAGATCCCTTTTCTGGTTCCTAAATACAAACAGTCAGACAATTACAATCAACCCAATACATTGTACTGCTGTTTCTCTGTTCTATCCTTCCTCAATGTTTACCATGTTTTTGATGCAGTAAATCCTGGGCACTGGCTCCTAACATCCAGAGATTAACTGWGAAGCCTGCCTTGCTTGCCTGTACCCAGAATGCTTTACCAGCACTTCATATCCCAGAGAGYCACTCACTGACCAATGGAAAGTTCTCCACACAATTCCTTTGAGTAGGGAGAAACCCCATTTTATTAAAAACAAAAGATTATTTAACTTTCAGTAATGCAGTGCCACAGCAAAAAGTTTTTCTACCTTCATAATATATYACTGTAATGTTTTATTTACAAGAGAATTTGTTCCAGAGATCAGTGATTAAAATTTGCTGTAGCCTAAAGTCATACATTTTCAGATCTCACCCAACTAGTTTTAAGATGCTATGTACATTAAATTTTTAATTAAAAAGCAACTCAACTGCAGTGTCATAACTTGAACAGTCCAGAAACTTTATGAAGTCCAGCTTGCATTCAATTACACTGGAAACAATACACTGCATATTTCTATGTATGTCTGAATTTGCCTCCAGTTACTCTCAAACTTCTCTTTTCTTCCAGTTAAATAAATATGCTCTCACAGTCAAACCTGAAAGAAGTCCCAGAACAGCATGTAGCCTCTGAACTCCGAAGTGAACAGAAGGCCTCCCAGTGACTTTAGTACACTTTAAATCAGATYCTATAAGGAACTGTGTTGGTAGCTAGCTTCTTTTCTTTGCCATAGGGTGGCCCATAGGCCTCTAGAACTGTAGTTCTCTAGAACTATAGAATTCTAGTGCTATAAAAAACCAAACCAAACCAAAACACAACTTTACTTTCACATTTATAAGGGATGTAATTTTTCATCTATTAAGGCATTTTTAAAGTAATGAATAAATATTTTTCAAAATACAATTTAGCTGACCTYGATAACCAAGTAAATATACATGTAATAATGTGAAACCTTTACGCCTTGGACTGCTATGGTCAATTTACGTCCAGTTATCAACTGCGAAGCAAAAATCTTTTCAAGACAGCACCTACCTATCTTAGTGACTTCCACAGGACTTTTCTTTAAGCCTTACTTCTTTAAAACACAGATACACTTGCTTAGCTTCAGAAAGGCAGGCAGTATAAGGGAAGCCAGCAGTAACATTGTGTTCAGAATCAAATATGTGTTTAAGCACTTTTCCAAAAAGGTAGGTCCAGCAGGACCCTACTGATATTTCTAGAAGTTATTTGGATGTCCCTGGAACATTGTGTTTTAAGAGAGACAAACCTCAAAATTCCTCTCCTTTATTTTCATTGAAGGCTGTCTCTCTCTGCTGATGTTAATAGTAACATCAGTGGCAGTGACGCAAAATTGTCTTAGTGTAAAAGATTTTCTGGACATGGTGGTGTCCTGTACCATTTTCTAACCCTATCACAACACCTGATACTGGTTCAGCAGAAATAGTTCATACTGGTATCAGACACTTACTCAACAGAAATCTTGGCAGTAARAAAATTTTTGAATGTTACTAAAATGTCTTAAGGTAATGTTTAGAGGGATGATCATGTACCTAACTTGTTCCAAAACTACAGTGTTATTCTAAAGAGCACACCATGTTTCAACATTCAGCAAAATATCATGGAAAGACGTGAGTTTTCAGAAGCAGTGTGCTATGTACCAATCAGTCCGTGGGTTTTTGAATAGTAGTACTTCATTGTAAAGACATTCAGTAGCTATCTTCTTAACTCACCTAACCATTCCTATGGGAAAACTGCAGAATAATATGGATCCAATATCTGTTTCTGAAGCTTATCGTAAGAACTGAAGAATATGCTGCTTCTAATCAGCAAAATATATAATAAGCACGGTCCTAACTCTGTCACAGAAGCCTGATAATGTTTTATTGAATCAGATTTAGAGTTAATCTGAGTCAAAATTTGTTCAAGGAGTTACAATAGTGATAGTGCTATGAACAATCTTTGGGCATGTAAGAAGCAGAAAGAATGTTTATTAACTTTTACTGATATGTGCCTATTTTTGCACAATAAAAATATTCCCACAATGTTGTCGCCCTCAGTTCTAGAATAGTGAGGAAACACTTCTATAACAATGCTTCCAGAGTGGAATAAATAATATTCATTCTTTAATAAATAATGGATAATACTTAATCCTGATTTGACTGCGTGACAGAAAAACCTCACTGGAAACCCTGGTTTGACCCTATTCATTACGGAGCAGAATCTGCTCTCCTTAGAGATGAGTGCAAGTGTTTATTCCTTGATACGTCTCTCTGACTACAGGTAGTCAGAAAGAGTATCTGTACTAACTGTACTGTACTGTTTGCATTCAGATACAGAAACACTGCTTAGTCCAAGCCAGCATATAGCTCAATTGTATTTTACCCTAAAATCAGGCCCATGAGAGTAAATTAATGCCATTTTCACAATCTACTTCACCTTCTGTAGCACGATGCACAGATCCACCTCCCTTTCTCTTGTTCCATGATACCAATTGGCGAGTAGAGATTGCTGGAGATGTAGGCCACAGCACAATCTTACTCTTCTTCCCTTCATAGTAACTTAGAAAAACAAAAAGCTATAGCCCACAAAGATATTATTCACTTCTTTTATTGACTGAAAAGTAAGATAACAAGGCACCTAGCAGCCCCTGCACCACAGGAGGAAAGAGATGCAAGGACCAGCAATAAAAAACACTTAAGTAGTGAAACAAAAGATATAAATTATGGAAAGCAAAGCTAAAAATCAATATGCTGCTTTTCTGAAAGACTGTGCTCAGTTTTAAAAACAGAGTTGGTTTTGCTGAATGTTTAATTAGCTATAGATTGTTAAAGAAGGATTCCAGACCATCTGGAGCCTATTCTGTAACTTGATCTGGAAACCTCTAGCTCAAAAATAATTCCTGTGGGAAGGCACAAACATACATACCACAACCTCATCAGCAAGTTTCCGGTATATATTTTAGATAAAAATATGCCATCTTTATCTCCTGGGAAATCTGAAGTAAAAAATAAAATCAAACCTCCCAATGAAATACCAAAATACTAGAAACAATTGGAGAAGCAAGGTATCATTTCTTAAAAGATCAATGTGAGAAGAGGAAGGTTTAGACCAAAAAGCCTAATGAGCAGCTTTAGCTTCCAAACATTAAAAGATGCAGTTATTCAACAATGTCAGATAATCACCATAATGATAAAGATACATCTTCTGAGCTTTTACAGGAAGCTTAAAATAAGACTGGCAGAGGAACAGAAGCCCCCATCGCACTGGGGGGAAAAAAAAAATAGAGCACCACACAGAAACTGAACAAAAGTTGTCCTAAAATAGAACTTGGAATGATGCCACAGTTAATAGCTATAAATACAGAACACACTGACGTATTAAACATGGTCTTTAAATACAGTTTTAACCAGCAGAAGGGGAAAAAAAAAGGCAAGTCTTGACACAGATTTTGGTCACCATCAGCAGTACAAAGAAAACTGAAATCGTTCTAGACAGTGACTAGTGGAAGATTTTTTTTTTTTTTTTTTAAATTATGTTGGATCAGACTCAAATGCTTCCTCCCTGCTTCTATACTGGGAATGGAGGAATTAACAAGATGTATCTTAAAACCAGAAACACAATTCACGTATGATATTTGAATACAGTCCAGCTGGTGCAGTATCTCCAAGGGTGACTAGCAAATAATGTTCTGGAGACAGTATAAAAAGCCCTTATTAAGCAGTTGACATACAGTCTGCCTAAGAGATCTTTGCTGCTAAGAATCAGAGCAGACCTTTCCAGAGTATATTTTCTGTTTTTTAATAAAGATGGTACTCTAGGAATCTAAAGAATGAGGACTGAAAGTATAAATGAGCTCATTTTGCCATTGGAAAGGGTTTCCAGAAAGAAAGTATATGAAAAATGCTATAAAATATGAACTAACTGCCTAACAAGATGCAATCTGGAAGTCAGAAATGAAGATGTATCTCTAACCTGGCCCATGACTGAATGATACGATCAGGCAGAAACTTACCAGGGGGTGTTATAGGCAAACTTTCCATACTCTTCCTTCCCATCAAGAAGTGCAGGCTGTGCTCACAAATGTGGGTAAGTATTTTCCCAGTTAGACTGGGGCTGCATCTGGCTCTGCACATGGTGACACAGAGTATTTCAAGCATGAAATAAATTTCCTTATAACCCTAGGTATGTTGTGAATTACAAATGTGGTATTTGGAGCTGTTCAAAAACTGGGAAAAACTGTTTTTAGTAAAACCTTTTGAAAAATTCCCATTTTCACAAAAAATATTGACAACATAATTGTTAAATCAAGATCCTTATCAAGCCTCTTTCAGTGCTTACACAAATTCCAAACATCCCTGTACTACAGCAATTCACCTGCATCTAAATGGCTGGTTTCAAATGGCATACAAATTATATTTAAGGGATGCATACGTATGAATAGAAGAATGGAGGTGTACAAAAGTGAAAAGAGGGAGACTTCAAACTCTCCCCCAAAACCCCAGAGTCTGTTTATACATGTAGGCAAAGTTGTCTCAAGATTTTTAATATAAAAAGAGATTTTTGCACTTCTACAATTTTCCTTAATGTTAAATAAGATTAAATATCTGTCACAGACATCTTTGTAGATCATTTTAGCTTCATTTAACACATTACTATGTGTAAGTATGATGCAACAGACCCTACAGGCAAGTTTTTTTATGTTTTATTGATTTGTAAGGATGTTGCACATTACAATTAATTTATAAAACATTTTTTTCCAAAACGGTTTCATACTAATTCTATTTCCTTGGAAAAGTTCATAGAGGAAGTATTACACAGGTCATCCCATAGGGACCCTTTGTTTCCACAGTGCTCTGTGCATCACATCACTAAGGATTCTCCATTTTACTCATTCTTTAATTTCTTCAGCAGTAACAGTGTCACTGCATCCAACTTCTAAACTCAGAGAATCCAGAGAACAAAAAATTCGCAATATTCAAGTCAGTTACTTACATTACATTTAACTCATAGAGGAGGAGGAAAGGCAGATTACTGTTGCTCTACTAAAATTCAATAGGAGGGACAGTCACAAGCTATCTCCAGACTTGTACCAGCCTGAGCATCTGTTTGTACAACGTAATACCTCAAGTAGCAAAGCCCCAGCTCTCAGCAGCCCAGTCTCCTTAAGAATTCATGGATTGAGCTTCCTTAAGAGAGCAGTTCTTCATGAATCTTACTCTGAAACTCAAAAGCAACATTTTTGATCTGTGGCACCAATTTGCAGTCCTTCCGTTTTAGCTGACATAATTGGGAACTGTGATCTCTGCACCACTTCATTTTCACAGGGGCTGTGAAAATTTGATTTCCCAACTGTTGCAGCTCCCAGACCAATATTTTAATATATAGTATCATCAATGATGGTTTAACTTAATTATTCAGGCTAGGAGTGGCAGCTGCCCAGAAGCCCACACATGGCCCTTCTATCCACCTGAGCTGCACAGGCTCCCAGCAGCTTCTGGTGAAGAGCTGGAAAAAATAACCTTTTAAACATCCCCAGCAGGAATGACCAGAGCTCATAAGTGAGCATGCCAACACTTCTGACGYACTTCAAGTGCCTTGGGAACAGTCACGAGGAAAACATATCCTCACAGTTAAGCAGTGCTCAATGTGAAATCTGCAGATCTACATATTCAAAGGTGCATAAAGTGACAGCCAGATATTCAAGTGGCTGAATCAATGTATATTGGCTTTACCGGGGAGCCAGYAGTGATTTTTCTTTTATATTTTTCTCATTCCTGTACTATCTTCTGCCGGAATTGCAATTGCTTACTTTGGCTTTCCAGATACCTATTGGAAAGTTTTCATGGTTGGAAGGGTTTTGGAGAAACAGAAAGCTTCATTCACATGGTAAAAACCTGCCTACTACCTTAACAGCTTACCTGTTGCATCCCACAGATCTGAGGACAAAGGCCAGCAGAACTCACTGAGAGCCGTTGCTAATTTATATTGGCAATGTAGTCACAAATATGGTGCAAACGAAGCAAACGTTGCTCCTTTCCTTCCCTTCCTTCCTAAAAGAGCGCTGTCATTAAAAAGAAACACCTCTGAACAGAATGTTCAAATATTGGAACTAGCCTCATGTTACAAGGGCCTATGTCACTGGTATTATGAGACATCCGCATGGAAAACAAGTCTGACTATAATTTTTTCTGCATTCACTGTTTCTCTTCCTTTAGCACATTATAGAAAATGTTAATTCAGTAAGATCAAAAAAAGCAATAATAATATTACATATACAATATTTAAATCAGTTTTTGTTGTTTCAGAAGGAACTAAAATAATTCAACTTTTTAAAAGCCAGCTGCAAAAAGACAATGCCTACACAAATAAGGTAAGGAAAAGAAAACGATGGGAAAAAAAGGAGCCTTAGGTCATTAGCTTCTTGACTCACTTTTGAATCTTGGGAGAAATGGTTTGATGATTTTAGAATTTATGTATCTATCTATATATATTTCTATTTTAGTAAGCTTGTGTCAAATTGATAAAATCATATGGCTTAAAGCTAAAGTAACACAGGCAAAAACTGCTAAGACAGTAAAATAAAAAAGCACCTGAACATTTCCCTCAGGGTAAGCCCAGACATTTTCTTCAGCTGCGTAATTTTTTTTCTCTAAACATTTTTTATTATTGATTTCCTATGCTTACAATGGATCTGCTTTTGCAAAACATCAGTCTCTGCAAATACATGTTCTATTCCAAAAGAAAGAAAAATATAGAGACCAAAAGTCATCACCAAGTAACAGAAAAGTAAAACATAGATGCAAAAATGTCTGTGTGAGACAAACAATAATATTCTACCTACTTACCCACATCTCTAGTTTTTTCATTATACAAATCACAAATAAGCAAAGGCACTATGACAAACCCAGCAACTGGGAACAACTCACAGCAAATGCTACATGCTCAGAAACATTTAATCACTTGACAGAGGCCAGTCATGGGATATTTACTTTTTATTCCTACCACATAAAACTGAGCTTCTACCTAAAACTGTGTCTGTGCTTAGGAAGCTGGAGTTAAAAATCCCTCCTTTAAAATGGTGGTTGAAATTTACTGCAGCCACTTGTGAATTTAAATACTTTAAATTATCCATTAAGGTATACTTGAACATAAGAAAATGTCCACTGCCTTCATTAGGTTCTACTAAATCTTATCTATTTACAAATACATCTCTGTAGCTTCTACAGCTCTGACATGCACTGAAAGGGATAGCAATACTCCCATGATCTAAGCTCACACTCTCTTTTTCTGTAATAAAAATAACGGACAAGCAGCCATGTAATGCAAAGATATAATTCTGCCAAAGGTTCTAGCAATATAAACCATAAGAGCAAAGTCCTGGGAGCATCATTACAGTTAAGAGTATCTCGACATTTTTGTGATAAACTCTGATGTACAGTTCAGGCATGCTAAACTGCAAGAGGCTCCAACTTCTCCTAAAGGACAGGCTAGATGTAAATCCTTACACATAAAAGAAGAGCCACGAATAAATCAGACCATTTGGAACTGAGCGTTAAACAAAGAAGAGAGCGCTACTTCAAGGACATGGGCTTTGGAAGGAGGGAGAAGCTGCTTCCTTTGGCTGCACACTTCCTGTAAAATGAAGTGTTTTTTTAAAAAATGAAATGACAGTTGTTCTCTGCAATTATGTCCACACATACTCCTCAGCAGATGGTCAAGGCATCTGTACTGTTTTAAACTTGCTTCAAAATTTTAACAGGTTCACTTGATGGATCTGCATTCTTCCCTCTCCTTTGGCACACTAATTTCATCACTCCCAGCAATGGTTTTACTCAGCACTTCATAGATGTGCCACAACTTGACAGCTGTACAATTTACTCTTACTAACAGCAGAACTAAATGCACTTATGGCCCATTATACTTACCAAAGTCTGTCTTGGCCTGAGGTTACAGGAGCATTAAAATTTCTATTTTGCTGCAAAAGAGCAAACTCAAAATTGACTCTTTTTCCTTCTTTTAAAAGGATCTTATTTCTGGTGCTTGATTTAAGGACCACTTTGCTTTTGTAAGGCAAGCTGATGCAGACGAGCATTAACAATTGTTTCGTACAGTGCTTCTCATCGCATTCATCTTGCCATTTTTCTTCAGCATGTATGACAAGTAAGCCCAAGTCCCGAATGGGACCTTTACAACTAAACAACAGCAGCCAAGGAAAACAGACCAAGTTCTTTGCAGAATGTGATGATATGGCTCACTAGTGTCAGCAGAGCAGCATGCATTTTCATCAGTGGAAAATGTAATCCCGTGTTTTTAGCCAGAGGATAGCTACAGGATTGTATATTCAATGGGCTAAATAATTCCAACAGTATTTTGGTTCATTCTGTACTGGAAAGGACATTCTTGCAGGGGACGACTTCCCAAATCTACTATTCATGCAGATCCCTGGGGCAAACATGCACCTCCATTTATTGTGTAACAGCAGGTAATGAATAATCTCACATCTTCACCCATTAGACTCATTGTATTTTGAAATAAAGTTAAAATGGAACTGTAAGAGATAGTCTATCACTCTTATAACCAGCATTTTCCTGTTTCAATGGTAGATATATAAAAAGTGGATGTATCCTGGGAAAACTTTTACTTCTCTCATTTTATCTTAGCACTCTCTCAGCACTTTTTTTTTTTTTTTTTTTAATATATGATCCAAACCCTACTAAACTTAACAGAGAGATTTCCATTGMCCTCAGCAAGCTTTGAATCAGACCGGTAAATTAGATTCTGACCCCTTTCAATAGTGTGCATAGGATTTATGGTCTATACAGCCTATCCCTGCAGAATTAGGACATTGTGAACTCAGTGTTTTATGCATCTTAAAATACCTGCCAACAGATAGTGCAAACTATGCTGTTCCTTTAAGCGTATCCTTGAACCCATGGTTATTTGTCTATCTAATTTCACTGTAACTGACCCCTCACCCCTGATTATGCTTCCTTCATCACAGTAGTTCTAGGCCACCTGTCTTTCTGTCAGGGTATGAAGCTCAGGCATGAGAGAGGAAAACGAACTGTTGGGCCATCTAGTCTCAGATTAATAATTTAAAATGTAGTTTTAGCAATTTTTTTGTATATTATATGAAACGAAGCAAAAGATGAATAATTAGCAACAGACATCCTTGACTATTATAATATGGAACATCTAGTTTAAAGAATTTAAAGAATGTATTTATATATATATATTTATACGTATTTAAAGAATATACACATTCATATGCAGAGAGAAAAAAATGTTTGAAGTTTAACTGATTTTTTCCCTAACTCTCCACAGTTCAGCCATAACCTCAATTTATATCATACTCAGTGATAACATACTCGCTTCAAACTGAAGTGACCAGCCAAACACGTGACATACCAGCCCTTCAGCTTTACCGTTCAGATACTATTTAAGCAAATACTCCAAAACCACTGATTTTCAGAGTTAATGTTCTTGCTTTATGATCAGTTTTCAAAGAACAGAAGTCTAAAGGAAAGAGAAAAATCRTAAGTCTGGAACTTCAAATGAGGAGAACACTGTAATCCTAGGCTAGGTCCACCTTGAGCAGGAGCAGCTGGTTCAGTACTCTAACCCTGGACCCTCACAGGAATATGGCAGCCATTTAAGGAAAACAAACCAAAACCAAAACAAAACCCCCTGTAAATCACCTAGCTCAGCCTTTTCCCATTTTGGAGCTTCCTCTGGCAATGAGCAAATATCTCTTCCACTTGCACTTCTCAATGCCAAGAGAAAAGGTGTGGGACTGAAGAAACATCACATCCCATTTACAGCCAGTTGCACAGGGGAACCACTGGAACAGAGAGCAGCCTTGCAGGGGACACCCAGCCAGTGCCAGATGTCTGACTTGATATTGTAAAAACAAGAGGTAACGTTAAGCCATCTTCCAGTAATTCACAGGCAATTCTACAATGTAATATCCTCCCTGAAAGAAGTATTACAGCCCCATGCTCCATTATCACACCTATAAAGTTACTTGCCTCTGTGCTACCATCTGGGTGGCCAAACAGGTGTTCTGATTTAGCAGCATTTTAAACACTCTGTTTGGAGGTATAAGTGACATAATTAGTGAGGCAGTGAGAAGTCAAGGCTAGCAAACTTATATCAGCATTTCTGCAGTTATGTAGAGACTGGTATGTTTTAGCAGGAAGCCAAATTCATGTTCTATTCACTAGTGGCTTATGGAACCCATACTCTACACTCAGTTTTGTAGCACTCTCATTCAACCCAATTTTTTACTATTAATATGATGTCATACTTGGGGAAAAATGTACAACAGAAATTTTGCAAAAGCCACAGTTAATGAAAGAGAAAAAGAATAGCTACGTAGTTCTTGCTTGAGTAGCTATTTGACTGATATATTTGATCAACCACATCATGGGATAAATTTCTGTTTGGAAGATAAAACACTTTACTGGACCCAGTTGGCACTATAAGAGAATTCAGGATCTATTTGTATCTATTTGTAAATTACTGACCTGTCAGCATGACTTTGCTGTTCTTTGATACTCTGCTTTGCCATAGCTGCAGAGATTTTCATTGTTTTGAGCTTCGAAGTTTCCAGAGGGTTGCAGTGAGTTTCTGCATTGGAGGCTCCCATTTGGTGCCTCTAAGTTTTCCACGATGTTTTCTAACAGATCTGATTTTAATTAAGGGAGGTAAAGAAGCAGATCAGATGCTCTATAGTTATACAGATCCCTGGTCAAATCTTCTGTCAGAGGAAATCCAGGGGCAACAAAACAATGGCTTAAAACAACAGCAGAACACAACCAGGATTGTACAGAGGGGGAGAAACACTCTTGGTTCACAGAGGTTTGTGATGCATTTTGATTCTCCTACATCTCCTTCAGGTAAAAATACTCATTTACTAAAACTCTAGTGATACATTGGATGAATCTTCTTTCAAATATGACTTATGCCTACTCTTTTGTAAGGTTCTAGTTAAGTCAAAACTGATCTAGAAGCTGCCCAATACATGCACCTATTTAGCATCTGAATAAATTGTAKTTAATTACAAGTATATTTGACTAACACAAGCATTGTGACAAACTGATGTATTGTTGGAATTTACACAAAAAGAATGACTTCTAGCTTTCCCAAAAGTAGACCAAGAGCAGGAGAATGATCACATTTAAAATAAATGTTGTAGCAAAAAAAAGGAAATTGAGCCTACAGAGACTTCCTTATAGCCAAAGTTTTCTAGGCAGCCTTGACAGCTGTCTACTAGTGGGGATTTACTGCTATGTATATATGGAATGAATCCATAATTTAACATTTAGGTTAGTTTACATTTGTTTAAAAGTCCTTCTTCCTACTTGATTGACTGACATGCCCTTTTCCTCAGATCAGCTAGGGAGATCATTATTTAATTGAAAACAACCTCAATTTGCAAATTACTTGTATCTAATGGGGCTTTATTTCATTACCATACTGGCTGCAATTCCAAGTCAACATTCATTACTCACATAGTTCCATTTTAATGCAAACAACTATGCATTGCTAAGAAGTTATTTATAATATCCTAAATATTTTACTCTGGGAGAACATGTGCTCTTTTGCCTAGACAAAATTAAGAAAAAACCTACACCATTCTATATTATATAAAGATATGAAAATCTGAATTCACGACTTCCCTGCCTACAATAATGTAGGACATACAATTAAAACGCCGCCTATCCGGACAATGTTATATACAATGAGGATGTATTATTTCACTTACATATCTGCTTCCTCACCATATCAAGAGCCTGTCTAGCCATGGACTTTGGTGACAAACTGTTGTTTGTTCTCTTCCCACTTTCAAGTCCTAAAGAGCCAATTACTGCAGCCTGTCATTAATCCATTTCCAACCTGAACCATACAAACATCGGACTCAGAACTCATATTTTCCACACTGCCGTGGGGGCAGGTAAGACCAAAGGGAGCACAGTGAGACAAAGTACATCCTTCCACAGATCTGTCTCAAATCCAGCGCTTCTCCAAGTCCAAGTGACAAATCCACCAACAACAAAACAAAACTAAACAGCTCTATGAAGTTCACTACTATTTGCAACTCAACTGCATTTACAGGCTGGATATCCAGCCAGCCTGGATAGCTGGTTTCAGGGCTGACTTCCAGATTTCTCTTAGGGATTAAGGTCTGTACACTAACCCAGAACCTGAGATGTGACCAGCCGTTYTCCAAAGTAGATTTTTGTTCTGTCGGCCTGCTTCCAGTCCCAGAACAGAGAAGCATTACAGTTCATTGCTTCCAGTTTTCATCCCTGTATGGACAGCTCCTGTTTTCCATGTTTAATTGCATCTTTGTGGATTAATGCCCTTCAGCTCGTATCCTGGTTTCTCTCCCCAACAACAGAAGCTCAAACCTTACCATGTTGGTCTGTCCCACCTGAAACAGTTAACTGATAGCAAGAAGGCAACGAATATAAATTTACAATGTGCTTAATAATCTGTTTGTAGCAGGTCCCTTTCCAAAAATTCTTTAAGATAAGTAACACAAGTACTTAAAGTTTAAACCAAACACTGACRATTTCTTAAGAAGTTTTTCTTATATGGGTCACTGCCCATGAACTATCAAACAGTAACCCATCCAATTTATTTCAAATGAGCCTTGGCAAACACTCAGTCAGAAACACTCAAAAAATCTCATGGAATGCCAGAGGCTCTTTTCCATTTCCTGTATTTGGTACATTTCACACCTTCCAGAGGATGCTTATTTAAGGATAGGACACCACTTCAAACTGCTTTATCAGGAGCCAACCATTCAGAGACTGAAACTTTAGTGCCAGAATTCTGTAACCAACAGGTTATAAGCCAGGAAATCTGAACTAAATAATTCACTCAGTAGCAGTGTTAACTTTAGCAAGTGCACAAAACCACCAGAATCCAGACAGGAATTGTTTGCAACTCACCATGGTAACAGTGCGGCAAGGGCAGCTATCAAAACCCCCCCTCCCCGCTAGATTTTGCAGGAATAAACTGAATATCAACAACCCTCTCCCTAGGCCCCTTTTAATTCTAAAACAGATTTCAGTACTATGCTTTGGAAATAACATTAGGCTGTTTGTGGTTGGTTTGTCGGTTTTTTTTAATTTCTCTTTCTGTACTTAATTGAAACACTGAAGAGCTCTCTGTGTAGACCCTATATAGCTCAGAAATAGGTCAAGCCTGCTCCCATTAATGTTAATAGAAGCCTTGCAATTAACTTCAAGGGGGAAGGGAATCAAGCCCTGTAAAGTACAGTAATATGTTGATAAGCACAATAATATTTGTTTCACCTTCACCCATTTYAACATCTTCAAAGGTTTAAATTTATGGGCAATTTATTGCTCCTCTCAAAGGGGTTTTGCAAATGCATAGCATTAATCTGTCACTTGATTTTCCACTTCAGCTAGTATACACAATGAGGCAAAAAGAAGCAGTAAGGTATGTTGGTAATGACTGATAAATCCATACATATTTTACATTGGAGTGTGACCCCTACACAGATTAGGCTCTTATTCCCACAAAAGCTGATTTGCTTCTAGCTGGCTTCCTCCCAGATGGTGACCAGAAAGTGTACCAGGGAGACTTACACAAGACAACCTCAACATTATAATAGCCTCAATATGGCTTTTGGATTTATGACCAAATCATCCCATTAGTATACRGCTCTATTGTAATACAACTGTAAATGTAATTATGTGAGATAAAGGCTATCCTTCAGCAAGGACAGCTGTATAGCACCAGCAGTTTATTCTTACCTGATTCAGCATATGTTATTTTATTCATGTATTTTGAAACAGGAAACAAGAAAAATGTCTGTGTCACATCACAGTATACATTAAACATCTGCTACACATTTTCTCTGATGAGTCTTCTTGCTCTGAGTCCATACTTATCTTTCAGCTTCACGTTATAAATACTTTTGATGTAGTCATTTATTACAAAAAAAATATTTCTATGCTATCACATTTCTTTCTAATGTCACATCATCAAAGATGAAAGCAATAAAACAGGTTCAAGAATTGCATCCTTTTCTGCATCTATACACAGAATCTATACTTGCTGCAAGCTGTACTTTCAAAATGTATTGTAGTGATTCTAGTTCAAGCATGTTTAAAGTAATGCATCTATGGTTTTTCTGTAGGTAAGTAAAATAAAACAACTTCTCTGGTTTGCCAGGGAAATGGCTGAGAAATATTTGASTCCCTCCTGCCCCTAATCCATCTCTTCCAATAAGACTGAAGAAAGCAACTTCCATCTCCCTGTGCTCTTTCTCAGGTGGGCTCCGTGCTCCCAGGCAGTAGGACTGCAGTTCTGCTTTGCCCTTCACCATTTCAGCAAGTATTCAACACTGTTGCTTCTGCTGTCTCTGCTCTCACACCGCATGCCTGCGCACTCATGCGAGAGCCAAGAATTTGGTCCTAAACTTCTGTCAAGGCAGGTGTTACTGCATTGTTTGTGCTACTGCTTCTCATATAAATGGGCTCTTCCCTTTTGGCTGCTCATCAGTTCCTCAGGTCCTGAGTATCCCTAGTTCCTTTCTTCCCTGCTGGCGCTTACCAATGTATTTGACTCACCTAATAGATGCGTGATGTAACAGTTTTCTCTCTGCAAATACATTATYGCTCTGAAGCATCCTGTGTAAACATATTTTACGTTAAGATGGCCCCTCTGGGCCACTTCCATGCTRGCCAGTAATTGGCAGTTATCTTCACGCTAGATCACACGGCAATCATTCAAATTTTTAGCTCCCTCCTTAACTCTGCCAGTTCATTAAAGACGAGTTTGCTAATTCTCAGATTCCAGGCGTCCCTTACATCAGAAATTACTCTGTGACTTAACTGCAGTGAAATCAGTTATAYCTGATCTGCAACATAGGTTCTTCCTGCTCATTTTGTCCTGTTTCCTCAGTCTGGAAACATATCAATGTTTATTGTTTTTAGTGAACAAGTATCACAGTGACTAAAGACCCCATTTTACTAAGCAYCAGACTCATATTTGCTAGTGATCAACTAAGCCTCATTCTCTCATTTAGGTTTTGGAACTTTTTAGGTTTTGGAGACATTTTTAGTGCTGCACCACAGGTTCTCCTCAGCTTCCAGGTCCCACATGGTGGCTGCAGGAAGCCAGAGCAAAGTTAGGATTTTATGTCATGCACGAATAAATCCACCTTTGTGTTCTGTTCAGAGCTGCATGACAGAGGTGGTCTCTCCTATTCATTGTCTCAGCACACTCCCTGAACAAGCACATCTGCACATTAGAAGTTTAACAGATCATACTGTTTGTAACTTTCATGAGAGAGTTAACGCAAAGTATAAAAATATCAATAGAATTGCTGAGCACAAAAAAATAGTGCTTCTCCTCACCCCTGCCTAATTGCACTATGCTTGAATGTAGCAATGCTGGCAGAGCTGGTATTATCCTATCATAATGTTCTGCAACCTCCTGTCCAACACCCTAATATCACCTTACATCTCAAAAATTCACTCCATACTGACAGAGACCATTAAGAAATTAATATGACTTTAAGCCATTCATCAAGTCACGCAATCCCTTGTTTTAACTAATGAGCCATTTTTATCAATTATGTGATGTTTAATGTCCTTAATGTTCAAACATCTCAATAGTAGCACATTCAGAAAGTAATTCATATTCAATTAGCTCAAAGTGTTCACATTTGCATGTTAATCTTTGCTTTCTATATCACACACAAAGGTATTTGAAAGGCTAGGAGTGCTTTGATCTTCTTGAAAAGTAAAAATGTTAGGTTATTAGAGTTTGAAAGCCTTTTGGGCAATAGTTTTAAGATCACTGATCCTCATATATTTTCTCCCTGGAACTCTAGTTCCTTTACTGAGAAATCCRACTTTATACAGTTCAATTCTATTACTGGTGCAATCATATAAACCAGATTGAGGGTGTACGGTCTACAGTATTGCATAGCAAAGAAAAACTCTAAAATGACAGATTTTTCAAACCAAAATTTTAAATACTTTCAGGATTAAAGTACAACATTGATTTTTCTGCCTATATGACCGTGGCAGAGACATTTCCTAGCAGAAAAGGGATGTAAATGTTGGCAGGGACTACCTTGATCACTGAGTTGAGTTTTCCCTGAAGTCCTAAACATAGGTAGTAGATGTTAAATTAAAATTTAACATCAACAACACCCATTCTGCCCATACATACATACATACACTGCAGYTGAAAAACACTCACAGCCTGTAATGTATATCTTTCGTATAAAAGATGAAAAAATCCCACCAGCCCTTCAGACATCACACAGAAATAAAGAGCAAGCATATTTAGTAGCACTATAGGTCTTGCACTGTCAGGGAGTTACAGTAAAGCAGTTGAACTAAGCCCAGGAAGTGAACTTTACTCCATAATACAGAATAAAAATCCCAACAGCCTCTGCCAGCGTAAACAAGGATGAGAGGGTGGGGGGAGAAGAGAATTCCTTACTCCTCTCAAATCTGGCAACTGCAAGCCAGATGGCATTGCCAAGCATGRGAGGAAAATATAAACAGGATCCTGAAAATTTCCTATAGGAATGACAGTATAGCATGTTCAGACTCCCATCTYTAGTTCCCAGCAAAGATACAACAACTGTAATTATGAAAAAATAAGAATGCATGAAGGAGAGACAGGGGAAAGAATCCTTCCTCGATCCTTCAGGCAATTAGTGGCAATCCTCAACTAACATAATTGATTAAAAACAAARGACATTCAGTTTAACAACTCTTTCTAATCCATTTAAAATATTCCAGAACATCCTAGCCAGTCATATAACTCCTTCCCTGAATTCGTCAAGACCCATTTTCAAATTCTATGTTCCTTAGCCTTTTGCTCTACTTCAAAGTCAATTTCATAACTTCAGTTCTCCTGGTTACAAATTCAGCATCAGTGCTGAAATAGCAGTGAAAACATTGCATAGATCACAGAATCACAGTTCTTTAACCTTACTAATGGATTAGCTTAAGAACATTCAATAGCACAGAATATTGGAAATCTGTTGTATTTTAAATTAACAAGAGGCATTTCATTACTATCAAAATTTCACACATGGCTTCCAAACAGGTGACAGGACTATAAATGTTATCTGGAACAATGCTTTAAAAAGGGACCTCAGAAAGTACAAGACATTATATAGAAAATATAGGTAAGAGAGCTAAACAAAACTCCCCCCCAAGGACCTCACTGGTTGCCTTTTCCAGATAACAATCCAAAATAAAAACAAACTTCCCTATAACCTCTTCTCCAGCAAGCCAACCAGACACATCTATAAGCCTGATTTCTTCCCCTGAAGAGAGGTCAGTTTTACCTTAGTTTTTCATCCTCATTGTTTTATGCTAGCTTTATCCTGAGTTGTAATGTTGCTTCTCATTTCCTGTTCCCTAAATAAACAGAAAATTAGGTTCTCAGTGCAGATCCCAAGTCCTATCTTCTTTCTTTCCTGCCAAGAATAACTTGTTTCAGTGAGCTCGCTGAAGTCATCACAATGCTCAGATTTAGCAAGGCTCTGTTTTTATAGCCTGTTTAAACAATATATTTGATGGTGTCCCATCTGCAGCTGGTCTGAACCAAAAGAGAAATATTCACACAATCTTCATTAAGCTACTGTCTCCACAGTTAGGAACCTAAACTCTTTATATAATCCACATAGCACTTCCTTCAGAGCACTTTCACTGTTCATCTCAAATGCTTAATGAATATCATCCTATTCRACTATAGTTAGAAGACAAGATTTGCCATGAAGGCAGAATGTAGTCTGCAAAGTCTTCATTCCCCTTGACACAAATTAGAAAGAACTAGTTTTATTTTTGGTTTAAGTGCTTCAAGCACTGAATTTCTGGCCAGTCAATTAAAATGTATATCTCCTCACCTGCAAATGGAACAAATCTGAACTGTGTATGAGAACAACATACTTCAATGCCATTGAGCAGCACATTTCAGAGCTGAGTAACATGGAAAACACATGGAAACTGTGTCTCCAGAAAYATTAAATGGTTAAAAAAAATCCATTTTATATTCAATATAAATATCAGGTGTCTCAGGTCAGGACCCTGATAGTAAATCTGAACTCTATATGTCAGCATTAAGACAGAATTTCAGGTTATTATATGCAAACACCATTGCAAAAGGTATTGGAGATTTCCTCTAGCGATCTCTGAGCTAATACCACACATAACTTTCACCACTACATGTTAATCATTCAAGAGAAAACATCAAGGTGCTATAGTCTTCYTATGCCAATTCATTTCTTAGTAAGGCATTAGCATCTTACATAGATTGTTACAAACCTATCTTGTATTACGCTCCTAATACTTTTGAGCAATGTCTCTCAAAAATGTAAAGTCAATTTGTAAATGAAAGGCATAGCATTTGCTTACTCTGTGCTATTATACTGAAAATTATTTCAGATACTGGATGGTTTGGGGAGTTTTATCTTTCAGAAAAACACAGTTAAAGGCTTCAGACTCACAGCAGRTATTAGTGCTTGTTTATCTTACAATACAGTCAAGGTTTCTGTTTCTCAGTTGATTGTTCTTCCAATCTTACTTCAAATATTCTCCACAAAACATGCTGCCTGCAAACTTTGTTATTGGCAATGCAAATATGTGCATCAATACACATCAGTTGTACACAGCTCTGTTTCTTCCCCCTCTGAGACTGGAATTACAAAATCTCTTCCTGCATATGTAGCACAGCTCTGTATCTTGCAGAGAAGTTTTCAGAGTCTACATCTTGTTTTAGTTTTAATGACTTTAATAACATTAGCTTAGTTAAATATGCTAATGGGAGCTGAAAAACTGAAACAAAGATGCGTTCAGTTTGTGTCAGAACTGTTGCTCTCTAAACTAGCTCCACTTCTCTGTACTAAAAACGACCCCTTCCCTCCATTTCCAAGTGCACATAACSATGTGGTTGGGTACTTGAGACACAAATACCAGCAGGAGAATCCCAGATGACAGGAGCTGGCACAGCACACAAGAAGAGTTAACCATAACTAACCAGAGATTAGTTCTGAGGAAAACCGGGAGCCACCCTACAGCTACACTGCAGAAATGGGTTCCCTGGAAATCAAAACACACCAGGGGAAGATGCCAGAAGCAGGCGTGGCATCTACAAATATACAAAGGAAAGTATGCAGTCTGAAACTGTTTGACAGTACATTAGTATAGGTGCTCCTCTTAATCCATGGACATTCTCTATATTTATCTGGCCTCTTCTACTTTAGGCGGGGAAAAGTCTTAATGATGTGAAATCCTAGCAGGCTTTCCTTTTGAGCAGCAAAATCCATACTTGAAAATCAGTAAGGATTTCATGAGACTATGCTCTATGACAGTCCTTTTGGGGATCACACAGAGCATAACATTGTTTATTCTTACATAGAATAATTATAACACCTTTGCTTATTCTCTCCCTTCTGTGCCTTAACTCCCTATAGTTACTTTTCATTCACATTCACCATTCCATGACCATTCTGGTTTTCTCTTCTTTCCATTTCCATCAATTTTCTGATTCCCATTCCCATCGTCTTGCMTCTTACCCATATTTTCTAATTCATCATTCCTTAACAGTTCATGTACCACTTAGCTACCCTATTTCTTCTATTCCAAACTGTTCTTCTAATTTTTCCCCATCCCCAATTTCTAGTACCTTCTGCCTCTGAAAAACTGTGCTTTTGCCCTTCACTTTCAAAACCATCTGTCCACTTAAGCTTGCTATTGATAATGGTGGAAACTAACTAACACAGCCTTCCATACTTAGTGCAAGAAACAAGTATCCTTCTCTCTTGTGACTGCTCCTTCTGTGTGCACCTACTGCTGACCACTTCTGGTGCAAATTTCAGCTTTTACTGTTGAACAAGGATTTGAGAAAGAAACAACTGCCCCTAGAACATTGTAAGGCACATTCTTTTTTTAGCCTGCTTCAACTGAAGTGGTAGGATACTTTATCAGATGCTTTATCTCAATTTTGTCACCTACAAGAAAATTCATTGCAAGTATCGTTCAGTGACAGGTATTTTTATAATCTAGGATTGCTGCAACAGCCCAACCATAAACCATTGCATTCAAATGTACAACTTCTATTCCTGCTCCAAATCTGCTAGGAACCCTTCTGCAATTCCTTAATACGTTGTTTCCACATAGGCCTGCATGCAAACTGAGCAAAATAATCTGCCYTTTGCTAGGACTGTATGGAGTCCTAAATGGCTTATATTGGTTCTGGGATGTTAAGACTTCTTTCAGTTAAGTTTGCATTTTAAAGACTGAAAGCTTCCTAAATTTTCCTGTTTCTTTACACCTCTGCCCAGATTCCTGAAAGCTTCCTAATATTCTCAAAACCTCCCCCCTTTTTTTCCAATCACATATTCCCATATATTCTGTCCATTCTTTCCATTACTTATGATTATGCAGACACTTCTGCCTTCATCCTGCCTTTCTCCTGGTTTCATTTGTATCTGCAAACTCCTTTATGACTTTTAATTTACCTTCTTTTTTATTCTAAGACCCTTCAGGTTCTTAGACATTTTTCTGCTTTAAGTTTATTCCACATTTWTTGTAACAGAAAGTGGAATCTGGCCTAAACACTACTTCTAATAAATCCTCTCTTTTATTAGTAGAAATGATGTTATTCACAATACAACATATGTTCCTCTAATTACGTTTTTGAGCAAAAGTATTAATGACATTTTAGCCATATGTCTACTTATCCATTTCAAAGTAAGTTTTCTTTTGACACATTTGCATTATATAATGGTCAGGAACTTTGATTAAAAGTTTGGGGCTTCAATACATCTTATCTGCAGTAAAATAGAAGCCAAAGGCAGACCCATTGAACGATTTTGAGCAGTACTCAGCTACTGAAAAGCATTTTAATGAACATTACAACACAATGTATGCTTTTAAAGAATCTATTTTCTAATGATGCACCTTTATCAGGATATGAACCAACTGAAATTTAAATGTTCATCTCTGCCTATCTTTGTAATGCCAACTTAAATCCTTAAAGCATGGAGAAGTAAAATAGGATGGGAATTTGAAGCAGAACATTTCAGTGTTTCTGAGTGAGAAGCAAATTTTGGTAATCTGGTCATATTGAACAGTATCTTTGCAAATTCCTTCATGACTGAAGTGAGGAATTGAAAAAGGAGATGCTTCTAGTTCTTTGTTACTTCTGATAATTTTTAGTCAATTAACATGGCTTTCAAGAATGGCAAACAACTACAAAGTTATCCTATGAAAACTGCATATATGGATCATAATATAAAYTTGGATTAATATTATTCTAGGAGTGCAAATAAATAGGCCATACTAAAAATGAGAATAAAACCAAAATTCAGCATTTCATTAAACCATTTGAGATGCGTATCGTCTTTATTACATGCTTTTCTATTATGTTCTCTGAATACTTAGAGGGAATAACATTATCTCTTTTCTTTCTTTTTGTGCTTTGTATTAAGCATGTGTGAAAAGTACTGACCTTCGAGTCCTTAAAAATGAAATCTTCTATTTGTTTGTGGGTCAGGTAGACACAAATGCTTATGGAATTAATGCATGCGATAAAGGCTACATCATAAAAGTTTAGGTTTTGTCTTACAAGTGCCACTACAAAGATTAAGAGTACCTCATTCACCAGTGTCTTTCAACTGTGCTTCTAAATAGCCCTGAAAAACACAGTAAAAGCCAAACACATTTTAAATGCTTTCTAAAAAAATAAATTTACTTAAACATGTACATCAATACTTCTAGAATAAAGGACCACACATATGGTCACTGCTGATTAAACCACTGAGACCCATTTATAACAAGATTTCTCATCTACTAGGAAGAGGAGAAATCCATTTCATGTAGTCTACTAAAAAAATAGGTTCTGACATTTAATGGTATGGGTTAGATTTGAATGGGATCAATATTGCATTTCATCACCAATAACCTCAATTATTTAGTTTCCTTAAACAATCTCTCTTAATTTTCTGCTACAGGCTAGCCCTTGAATTATCTTCCTCTTTAAAGCCGAATGTCTTTCAATTTCCTTCAAAAGCGGGTAAGGCCAGACTTGTTCTACTGCCAGGATGAGCGAGCGAGGAGGCAAGCAGCAGAGGGCTCATGGAGAGTATCACAGGCTTTATGTGACCAGGAGGTTAGAGTCATGCTCTCTCTTCTTTTAACCAAAGAGAGTTGGAATTATGGAGGTGTGCTGACCTGCAGGAGCCAAAACAACTTCCAGTGTTTGAACCTACTTTTCTGAAGCTCTCACACATTACTATCCACATATTCCAGTTCAGTTCTTGCAGCGTCACAAAAAATAAGTTAAAGAGGAGACACCAGCCTCTACAAATGAAGATACCATCATGTACATTTCTTCTGTTTACTTAGACTCTCTGCTGGGGTAGGAAGRAAAGAGCAGAATTCAGCATTCTTTATCACACAAGGGCCTGACTTAATTCTCTTAATATCATTTATATCCATGGCTTTCTTCCTTCAGCAATTTTAGAAAATGTGTTCAAAGCCACAGAAGTAAATGATGCTAATGGTAGGTTAGTTTTTGGGAGGCTGTATTGTGAATTGCTGAATTAGCAGAGCTGCACCAATAAAAATCTCTAGGTACATTAAAGAAGAAATTAAATACTYGATTCATACATTCCAGTTTGGGAAAGTATAAAGATATGAATTTTAATATCTCTAAACATTAAGTCRAATGACTTGGGCTGTTAATAGAGAGTTATACTTGCAGACTAAACCCACCTTAGTCCTAGAAGTGMAAACTAAGTGACCACCTCTCAGTAAAACCGTACCTTAGCATGTTGGATTTTGACAAATTAAAAGAAAGGCAAGCTTATTTTTTTTTGTGCTTAGCATAAAATCTTGAAGAAAATGAAAATACAAGACTTTAAATCTTTTTTTGGTGAAGTGTTATAACATACCACCCAATATTTCCTTGAAATAATAACCATTGCTACTCAGGATAGCAAAGTATATTTCCTTCAGTACTTTAAGTATGAGAGAGACATTTCTCCAGGCAATCATGGAAAATGCTTTCCTGATTTAAGAATGAAAACGGTCTTGTTAGCATTTCTGCCAAGTGGAATATCTGAACAGAGTTATGAAACGGCCGTATGAATTAGAAAATATTATCCTTCAGCTCACAACTCATGTTGCAAAATCAGAATCACAGGCAAAATGATAATTAAAAGAAAATAAAATACATATCTATATTCTTGGGAAGTTCAACTGCATCCAAGACAGCACAGTGAGGATTCCTTATTTCCAAGTTTTTTTATTCCTTTATGGGTAAGGCCAAATTGGTACACCTGGTTTTAGAATCAGAAATAAACTTGACCTAATTCCTTTAGAAGTCAATCAGTGCTGCCCTGAAATCAAATAAAGGGATTGCCTGGTGGTAACTGAAGGTCGATGCTTCTAGTGGTTCAAACAGCAGCTCTTTCATCATTCCTGATTATTTATATAGGGAACAAAATACAAAAAAATAAAAAATTACTTTATTCACATTTCTTATTTGCTCTTCCTATCTCCTTACAGGAGTGACCCTAAAATTCTGACTCAGCCATCAACTTCAGAGAGAGAAGGATCAAGCCCTGAAAGAATAAAAGCACTCAGTGGACAGGAAGGGAAATATATATGAATCCGAAATTAAAATTCATGTAAGACGTATGCAAGATGTATGTAAGATATTTCTGCTTAGTGCAATCGAAACAATCCAATTCCACGTTTGCAGCTGAAGTCTCAGAAATGCAACTACGGTATTAATTACAGTCACTATAATAATGACAAAGAATCAAAATAATGATATAGTTTCAATACAATTCATAAAACTCATTACACTCCTGGTAACTTATTTTCATCACAAAGCCTGCAAACATAGCAGCAAGTGAATGAAACTCATCCAGTCCCATGACTGATGTTGATATTTAAATTCAGATAACAGAAATGAAAACATCTGTCAGAGTTTCTCTCACGTACTGGATAAAATGGAAATATTAAAAACTTCAAGACATCCTGAATGGTGCAGGCAATTTTATTCCCTGAAGCAATGCTGCCATCTTGCGAGGGAAATGCATAAACCAAAGTTTTAGTTTTCTGGATTGATCCTAAGTGACTAGGGGTTTATGAGACACAGAGTTAAGGAATCAACAGGGATGTGAACTGGAAACAGTCTAAGGCCAGCGGATATTTGCTCTCCCTCCACATAAACAGGTCTTTGTCTGAAAACATAGTGGAGATAAGCAATACTGTCCAAGAACTAAAAATTCTTAAAAGTAAGCTCTATTTTAGTTTAATTCAGTAGCAAGCAGAACATTCAGCGTTGCAGTGGTAAATTCGAAACTAAGTAAACTTGCATTTCAGGTGAAAATGAAAGCAAAGGAAATACAGACTGTCCCTGCTAAGGAAGTGGAATTCACCAACTTTTTCTTTTAGCTTTCACTATGCAGCTAGTACCTTATATTGCCGACTTGGAAAATCCAAGCAATTAAAAAATTTTGATTTTGCAAGGTCAGATATTTAACTCAGTTCTCAAAGTTACATACAGCCATCCTTGACATTAGGGATGAAGGGACAGAGTGCAGTTTAAGGGAACAAAGTATTTTCTTAAGTCATTGACCAAATAGCAGGCCATTGTGTACAGAGAAATGTTTTCACTTCTGTTTTCTCACCAGGAAGTCAGGAGCATGTACTAATGTCCTTCCTCTATATTCTATCTCTAATTCCTATGCACACACAGAGATTTCAAGACAAGAACTATGACCACCTACAGTTGGATTGAATTTAATAGCATGGGCTAAAGAAACACCAACTGCTATTAAATCTAGAGTGAAATTTTCTAACAACGTTTTTACAGCTGAAAATGTCACTTCAACAAGTGTTACACACCCTCAGCAGGAATCTGTTTTGAAAACAAATAAAGTAGCTTTAATAAGATCAAAATATTCCATTCACAAAGGTGAATCAAAATATTTTGATCTTCTATTTCCATGTTTAAATGTGTAATGCAGAAAATAAAATTTTAAAATGTTTCATTTTATCTAAGTGAAAGTAAGAAGAAAATGTATAGTATCACAATGACCATATGACATAGAGTCTGCATGCATATTCAACTTTCACCTGGGCATACTGAAAGTCTCCTAAAATTTATTGCTAATTTTATTAGCATGCCTAAAGATTTCCTGTGTTGCTAGAARAAAAATCAGCTGCTCTTTCCGGTTGCAAAACCCATGTCTTCCCGCAAACCCCTCACATCAGAAACAGCTTCATGCTATTTGGGTTTACAGTTGTAGCTATAGACAGTAACCTCTCCACTCTCCCAATATGTAAATTTGTTATAAGATATTACAAGGGGTTATTAAAATAATTCCTTTTGCAGGTGTTACTAAAATGAAGCTGTTACTTTCCAGTTGAAGCAACTGGCTAGTAGACAGAGGACTACTGGTTTCCATCCTCGCTGCATAATGTTAGATTTTATTCTTGCTCTGTTACAGTCTATTACAGCTCTGGGTTTTCATTTGTTCCTTTGAAAAATAGTACAAAACACCATTTTGCTATGCTATTTGAGTAACACAACTATTCACACAAATGTAAAATGCTTTGGTATCTCTGAAGAAAAGGCATTATAGCCTGAATTATCAGGCATTTTCTAGTCGAGAACTAGGTGTAACATATTCATTAGCTTGCATCATCACCCCAGCATGTATCCTGTGAGCCAAGAATACCTTTTTCTACTTCCCTGCTCCTGAAGAAGGACAGGCAGAGGGAAAATTCTACCCTAGGCTTCCCAAAGAAGATTTCTTTGCTGGGAAACTGTAAACCAGAAAATCTGGCCCTATATAATTAGAAAATGTTTTTGTCATTTGAATTAGCAGCAGGATCTGCTCTTAGTAATTACTTGAAAAATATACTGAATCGAGACATATTCTACCCGCTTCTCTGTAAAACACATTGCCTTCTATTCACTACAACAATGCCCCCTAATTTTTTTAATTCAATATACTTAAGGTGTCTGGACTCTCTAAACTCTGTACTCAGTTATTTATTCAATCTGAAATCACTGCCTAAAACAAATTGTGTTTAAGGAGAAATTAGAATATGCTCTATTTCTCCCTCTGCAAAGTCGTCTTGGATTCATGGGTAATAGCCTCTGAACACTTTGATGGTCTGCATCACCATTTTAATTCCTGTAAATATGAATGCTTCTGGCCTAAGAAAAAAGCAGGTATGGGGAGAGAGGAGGGATGATGTGACAAGCATGCATGAGCTTACCCACATCTGCAAACAAAAACTGCTCATTGTATTTCCTGATACTGGTTACCCAGCTGACAATTTGAGATTTTTTCTTTGCTGGAGTCTGAAAGCTATTAAGAAAATGGACTCTGGAGATGTATGTATTTCACTTGCAAAGCAACCTTACACTGTCAGCATTGACAATGTCCCTTTAAAGTTAAGGGGTTTTGGTTTTGATGTGTTTTATCTGTATATCTCATGTCTGAATGCTAGTCTTATATATTTTGCCTCTCCCACACCTTTCCTTTCTCAGGAAAGCTTACCTTGCTTTCCTGAACCTATTAAAAAAGCATTAGAACTGTGGGATACAGAAGACATGTTTGCATAAGTGAGATGTTTTATAAAGCATAAGATTTCTGTAACACTACACAAATTCACATAGCTGAGCAGACCAATTAGCCTTCTACTGAGAATCCCATCTTTAGAAGTGGTCGGGATCTGCAGAAGCCCTCCAAAGGAAGGGATAATTGCAGTAGGAACTTAGTAATAGAGGCTATTAAATGAGGAAGAATTTAAGAAATAAATTCAAAGCTAACGATCTAATACATAGGATTTGTCTTTTTTGACTTTTTGCAGATTTTCTGTTGATACAGAAGGACACATTTAAAAAAAAAAAATATACCTATCAGTACAGTCCAAACTAAGAATGTCAACACTTCACTACCTTTGTAGTTAGACAGTTCTATAAAGTCCAGGACGTGGCTTCTAGTATGTATACACTGTGCTTCCTTCAAACAATGAAAAGCCATAAACCTTCTCTAACTGACCAACTAAGAACATCTCCAGAGTCAGAAAATGCCCAGTGGAGGAATCAGCTAGCAGAGTCCAGGTGTCATTATGCCCCCCACCCCACCTCTGCAGCCTTCAGTTCACTGTCAGCCCCAATAAGACAGCCTCCTAGAAGTGCCATCAACAGCTCTTACAACCTGGACAACCCAAACTCTGCTCCAAACAGTGCCAGAAGTTTGGGCGCCAGAACAAGAACTGAGATGTCCAAGTCCCTGAGCTCCTCTGAGCTCATCTGAGCTTCCTACATGAATTCCCATGTTGGAACCACCTTTTTTTGGCAAGCAGTGAAAATTCACAACTGTATTTGAAGTGAAAAGGGGCTGAAAAGACTAAGCAACTTCCAGTGTTACAAAATTCTACTTCTATTATTTTTTTCTTCAAAGCCTTTTTTTTTTTTTCTTTCTTCTTTTGAAGGAGTGTCAGTTATGGTGTATGTTCGTTGGGGATATCTACAAAAGCATCTACAGGCTGAGTTCAGCCAAATATCCAGCACACCTGCAGTGAGAAGCAACTATCATCAGTCTCTGAATCCATGATGAATATTCAGATTTTAACTGGCTGTTTTTTTTTCTAACTGGACTTATTTATTATCAGCAAAATGAGAAATCACTTTCTGAAACTGGAGGAATTCTTACCACAAAACTGTAGCAAGAAAATGTTTCTAAGCACTTTTCAGTAACGTAATTCAGCAATTTAAGATATCTGTATAATTTAAGATATAGCTCCTTGCTCATCCAAAACCATGACTAAGTATGACGCATCTTATTCCAACAGATTCACAGAGTGCATTCTGAGCATACTGTAGTAAGAATTTTCCATACATCTATTATCTGATGCATTGTGCATGTTGAAACTATTTTTAGCCATTTATAAGAGTATGGTAAGGAATGCAGAATTCTAAGAATAATCTCCATGAGAGTTTCTGAAAAGAAATTATTTCCTGAATCAAAAGCTAAGGATTCTCATCTATTCAGGGTATAGTTGGTCCTCCCTCAAAGAATTAAGTTAAAATACTAAGTATTTCACCTTGCAGGTACAGTTTAATGTATTGCAAACATCCAATAAAGAATGACTACTTACCTAAATTGAGGTTTTTTAAGAGATCTTTTCTTACAGATCCCTTGAGCATGTCCACAATTGTTAATGTCACACACCACCAATATCACTGTTAAAAAGAACATTATTTGCCCAAAATGAGATATAAGAAAAGCAACATATATTAAAAAAAAGAAAGTACAAATAAAAGTTAAAAAAAAAAAAAAAGGCAATTTATATTTTTGACCACTAGACTGCTCAACAACATTGATTCCTAGAATAAATGACCTTCACTTGAACTATTCTTCATACTTTAGGCTTGTACTGCATATTGAACTACTTACTCTTTATTCATTTCTTCTTTGGTTACCATTCCTCGCTGCAGTAAATATTTCTGCACAGCAAGTAAATATCTTGAGTTCACACAGTGAAATAATCACAGAGAAGCCAAAAAACTGTTGAAAGGTCTTATCATAGAAGCAAAGGCAAATGGAATCCCATATTACTTTGAATTTTGGGGAATGTGGGATATCACTTGCAGAACTTCTCCCTAACAATAAGGAATCTGCAGATAGTGCAACCCATCCAACAGAAGGTCCGCAGAACAAATCAGTGGTGCTCAGGACTTTGCATCCACAGACTATATGCATTTGAAGAGACTGCTCCATTAAGTGARCCAAACAACAGTAAATAATAATTAGGAGATTTAATCCGAAAGCACATTCTTGATCTGAACTCTAATGTACATGCACCCTGCATATTTTAGAAATTTAGAGATTGGGGCATAGAAAGAGATTATAAATGAAACTGTCTTTATAATACTCTTGTTCAGTCCCTGTATCTGGTTCAGTCCTACCAGAATTAGATGGGAACACCTAAGTGACTTCACATTGAAGAGACCATAAAGCATAAGTGACTTCATGTTGAAGAGACCATCTGGATGGTCCTCTGCTTTTAACTGAGATCTCATTCTTCTGACTGTTCACTTCAAAGTGCTACCAAACTAGTTGCAAAGTGTCTATAAAAAAACACAAGGGATAAATAAGCAGTCTTTTCTATAAGGTTGGAACATCAAGCTTTTGAGGAATAGCTTAATGACTACTTACAAAAACTATCAGAGGAATAAATTCTTAAAGTTATTAAACTTATTACAGGAATATCTAAACATCCAAATTCCAGTATATTAAGTGCTAACTGAACAAAGGAAGAATTTCTCCTCTGAAATCAATGTTGCTATATAAGAAAAGCAAAATACTGTCTCTACCTAAGAACTCTATCAAAAGTAGATCAAAAATAGCAAGCAGATAAGTTGGCACTGTGGAAGCAAGCAGAAGTATAGAAATGTAAGAATGCCAGCACCTTTTCTGCACTTTGATAGTAACTTTCTCAAATTGAAAAATATCTTCTTTTGCCATCTCTTTTTCCTGCATGTTATCTTCAGCTTACCTGTTTAATTAGGAACGCTTCTGCCATCAGTATTTAACCAAATCTGGTTTTGCTCAACTTTTTCACAAGTCTCACTATCATTGTTGTACATAATGTTAACCCCTTTCAGTATGGCCTTGCTAGTTCAGGTACTCTTACCGCATTTTAAATAATAAAAGGCTTATCATGTATCTGTTCAGACAAAAAAAAAAATATCTAGTTTACTGGAGATAGTAAGTTTGTAATAAGAGATTGTTACAGAAGCTTGTATTTTGGCCATGGTGACTATGCTATCCCAGGTATTCCATACTGCTTCTACATACAAACATTGCACACAAATCAGCGATAGCTTAGGGAGCAGGTTATTTGCCTCAATGCTACAAATGGAATAGGCACACAAAACCTGATTGAGATCACAAAACCATAGCTATGAAACTGCACTTCCCAATTGCTCCTTTTTCTGGATCCCTATGTTGCCTTCCCACCTACTGTTAACATCCGAGAAAGCACACGATTTCCCTTTCATCAGCAACATTGAATCTGACAGATCTATATAAATAGGAATCTGAAGTTACTGTATTTTACAAATCGAACAAAGTGCATTCAATACCTTATCCTTTCTTGAATATTTATTTGCACTTTCAAAACCAGTAGTAAGTCAGGCTAGAAAACACAAGTGCCTTATCTGAATAACAAGGTCTTCAGACTATGAAAAGTAATACCTTGAGTATTTCACTAAGACCTAGAAAAGAGTGCAAAGTTAACAGAAGAGCAGCTTACCACTGTTCTGTTGGAGCGATACCTTAAGTATTTAAGAAGGTTACATCTGAAGATTAAAAAATATATATATATATATGGGTGGTACAGATTGCTAGATAAAGGAGAAGGATCGTGTTCCCTGCATATAAATGAAATACTGAATTTCAAATTAATATAGAGCTCTGTAGAAAACACACAAGTAGCAGTAAATAAGAGCTTTATTTAAATAGCTGCAACGTTTAAATCAAAAGCTAGTATGAATCCTTTTAATGAAAAAGAAACTAATTTGSCACAAAAATAAATGATTAACAAGACAAGTAAAATGCTTGTTATTTTTGGACTAGTGTTAAATTATTTTTTAAAATAGCAAGAACATACAGCATTTCTTTCTCATACTTTAAATGCCTTTAAATTTGCTAGAACTAAATCCAACAAAGTTTCATTCAGTTCAGTTTTCTGCCCCTCTTATTCTCCTTTCCCAAAACACTACTAACTACACAGAAACAAAGACTTACCAGGTATTCCTTGAAAATAACAAAAAAAAAAGGTCTAAATATAACTTACAGTAAGTTATTATAGGACTTCAAAGATACCCAAGATGCACATATGACATGGTAGTAAGGACAATTCCTACAGTATCATAAAAGAACAGCGTAAAGGTTTTTCTATAGTTTTCTTCTGACAAATCCTTCCCTATTTAGTTGACCTTTCTTGCCAATTACAGAACTTAACATTGAAACATGGTCACTGAACTTCAGTTATTCAGCTAAGAACCTAATTAAACTATTCCCATTTCAGAAATTATGAAAAGATATATTCTTATAACACATCTTAACTGGCTGATGATGTAGAATGGAGCACAGAGGTTTCTGGACATTATTGTGCAGAAGGCTTGGGGASAATACAGACCTYAGTAAGGTAAATCAAGCATTCTTTATCTCTGCTAGAGGTGTAATAATTTCAATATAAGAGCATATTTCTTTCCAACCCACTCACTACATTCTACTATACTGAAATAACAAGTCAGCCTCACAACCTCCAGTGAATCCATGTAAATATATTCCTTTTAGTTTGCTCAGCAGTGGAACAAGGATGTTTTAGTCTTATTAAATTCCTGGTGGTTTTCCTCCCCCCCCCCCCCCCCCCGCGTTTTTTGGCACTGGATTCATGCATGGTGTTCTAGAAAACTCAGCATCTGAATCACCTTTCATTGTAAAGAAATAAGATGAATTAATCAGTATCTGAACCTAGCTTATCTCATTAAATATCTGTGACTTGGTGAAATCATGATTTTCCCTTTCCTGTGAAAACACTACACCTGCAGGAAGATGTTTAGTGGATCCAAATGTTTACATATGCTTAGAAAAAACGTGAAACCATCACCAGTAGCTTCTAATAAGGAACGCACTCCTGTGTTATCATCACTTGTTCTAATTCTGCAAGGCAAAATGAGGTCTAGTCACTGAGCCAGTCTGCAGATCTTTCCCTACTTAACAAAGAGGTGGCTAAGGCCAAAGAACTGAGAAAGGTCTCTGTCTGCATTGCACACTCTCGTGTTGAGGAATTTCTCTTCCCAATCTTGATGTCATACTGCAATGAGAAACCCGTCTCTCTCCATCACATGTTTCTCTGTCCAAAACCCCTGAGAAAACTGTAAAATACCWCTACAGCATAGGGGAAGAGAGGTGGGAGGTGGTTTTTTTGGGAGGTAGGATGGGGCAAGGGTTTCAACTTCTATGTTTGTCTATTAAAGTTTTGTTTACAGAGCAATACTGGCAAAAACAACTTCTGGATTTAAAAAGCTCTCGTCTATGATCAAAACTACTGCATATTGCTTCAGTTTTCAAAGTCATATGACAAGCTCCCTTGCCCCTTAGGCTTCCTTCACTGAATTCAAGGTCCAAGCTTTAAGTTTTCATCTCCAGTGCTGCGAGACTAGATGACAAAAGAGACACTGTACTGCCTGTACAGCTGTTTATTCCAGTGGCATTGGCTACTAGTAAACAACCAACAGARACATCCTTATGCAATTTTCAGTTCTTCTCAAACCTCGCTCTGATTCCACCACCAAAACAGCTCACTGCAGAATCACAGACCTCCTGTTTGCAAGGTGACACCTAGAGCTGCCTCTGTGATTCAGTACGTTAGGTTCAGTTTTCTCAGCAATAAAAGACTGCTGTGATAAAGAAAGGAGGCAGAGATGGGTTTGCTCAATATTAATGTTTTAGCAGTTTTATAACGTAGTAGATTTTCTTACCAAAAGCTTTCTTAATTATCACTACCTACTGCAGTACCAGGAAGCAGCTTTATTGCTTTTGCCTTCTTTCCTATAAAGGCCCATGGAGAGGTGTTTTGGTTCTTCCCAGAATCTCTTTGGATACAGAAACAAACAAAAAAAAGCAGCTGGACTGTAGCATGCTTGTGCTTTTAAAGATGTTTATTCCTATTATGATCAGTGTCACGGCTACCCATGCATCCAGGTTCTCTTTTATTTTATAGAGATTAGATTTAATTTTCTTTTCTTCCCCCTTTTTCTCCTACTCTTTTCCAAACTTTTTGGATTTGCCTTTCACTTTGCCATGTCCTTTTCTGGAGGGCTCTCTATCACCAAGCTAAGCTTCAAATTTACATAAACCAAGCAAGTTTAGTTCCTTCCTTCGGGTTTAACTGAGAGCGCTTAGGAAAAGAGAAAAGTCTTGAAATTAATGTGAAAAAAACCTAGTATATATAGTAACTTGCAAAATTTTAAGTGTCGTGAATTACATCATGCATAGCAAAGTCTAATGTTCACATGCAGCTATGTCATGCTGTTCCCATACCTGAAATTTCCATATTCTTTTCACATGCTTTATGGCAATATAATGTTCACTAGGCACAAGGAAACACTGTTAATACGATGTTAAAGCATACTACTAAAATGTCTCTCTGCATACCCAGAGAGATGTTAATCTACTCACATTGAGCCTCTTAGGATAGTGATAGAAGAAGGTGTAATTGTGCTCTCAAGAAAATCTTAAGTTGTTTTGTTTTGGTTTTTTTTTTTTTTTTAACAAGATTAAGACGTTATAAATTCAACGAAACAAAAGGACATCATGCTGCAGTTAATATTTCACAACAGGATTCTAATATCTAGCTTCTTTTAATGTATAGATACATCTAGTTTACAGTAGAAAAGATAGCCTGAGTTACTCCCAGTTTTAAAAACCAAAGATTTCCTTCTCTGGCTTCAAAACAGCAGCACTCAACCATACTCAGGATTGGCATACTTGATACAAACCTCTAAGTTTAGATATTTCAGCTATGACAGAATATGTTTGTTAACTAGTGCTAGGTAATGTTAATAAATAAAAAGTAGCATATAATAAGTAAAAGCACTTCCGCCCTTAAAAATGTAAGAAAATGCAAAATAGCTAATGAAATGTAAGTGGATAGTTCAAAATCATAAATCTCAGCTATTTCCAAGATTTAAGGCTGCAGCAAAACTCAGATACATTAAACATCTTATGTATTCAACAGTAACAGTTACAGACTCCTAAAATGTACACAAGCAAATAGTCATGGGAACAACATGACCAAACAACATAACCATGTATTTGAAATCATACTTCTCACATCTCAAAGCTTTATACAGATGACCTGAGTACTGCATAAGAAACACTGGCTTGTTTTTCACTTCGTGTCTAGCTCTTTAGTTCTGCCTGTGAATGTCCCACAGATATTATGATTTTAACAAGATTTCTTCATACTGCATATTAGTACCAAACTAACTCTGAGGTTGAAACAGCATCTTACCTATGTTTTCCAACATAACATTGCCTAGAAAAAAGTCATTAAGCAATCCAAGTACACTGAGGGGCATCATTCTCAGTCACGATGGATTTGAAATAGCCAGCACAGCACAAGTGACTAGTAATTACTCTGAAATTTCCCAAAATATTCACTTCCATTGGAGACTAAAAAAAAAAAAAAAAAAAATAGCCTGTCCACTTTTATTCTTACTTCTTTCACTTCTTCCCCTTCCTCAAATTAAAAAAAAACAACATAGCTAGTTAACTTCATCCTAAGGTAAAGCCATGGCTTAAGCAACCAAAGAACCAGAATCCAACTAGCAGTGAGGCTTTAAGAATTGTTTCTTATGCCATGAATTTCTCATTTCCAAAAATTAAATCACAAAAACATCTTCAAAACACCTTTTCATAAACATTATTTTATTCATTTTAACATAGGAATTCTTGGTTTGATTAACTGTTTACTAAAAGTTGCCCTTTCAATTTTCAAGAGAGGCACCATAAAATTGCTATTACTACTGAGGAATGTACAAAAGGACCCTAAATATTCTGTTAAATCTAGTTTGGCTGTATAGAAGTGTGGCAATCAAAAAGGATAATAGTCCTTGTATGTGACTGCCGGCAATAACTACCATCCCAAGGCTGCCAAGAACATGAATGTTTTTATAAGGTAGTTAAAGCTTCATTAACCTCTTCATGCCTGAAACATGTATACTACATTAGTGCCATCCTGAATAAATTCAAAGACATGAAAATAACTAACATGTGAATACAAAGAGCAGATTAACAAAAGGCCACTATAGTTTCAGCATGTCTTTGAAAAAATCTGGGACCAGCAAGACAGGAAGAGGCTGAAGGAGTAGCAATAAAATAGGGAAGACCAGACTCAAGGATGGTAAGGGTATTAGAAAAATTTTGCAGTTAGAAAAGTATGTTATAGTCAGGCTTTTATTTTTCCTCGAATTCAGTGGTCAGAACAGACAAAAAACCTAAAGGACAAATATGACTTTATCTCTGTTTATAACTTGTTGGGCAGTTTTGATGATAACCCTCTGATGATCTGAGGCTTGCACTTTCCCCATTTCAGAAATCCTCCCAGACTTAAGGAAAAAAAMCGCAGTACAACCCAGATCTTGGACATAGATCCCCAGAAAAGGAAGAGGTCTTTATTGCATATGAAAGTTTTCCTGTACATAGAAGTAAACCTAGAACATCAGAAAGTTCATGGATGCTTTTGGCTCACTCTTATCCTGGTAGACAGCATTCCCATCAGCAAGTCTGGAATTTGATTTCCAGTATTTCCATTACTGGTGGTATCAAAAGCACAGTTCTATATGCCTCTTAGTATTTAAAATTGGTTTGGGCTGCCTAATGTAAATCTTTTGTTACCATAAGGAACACAAAACTAGCATATATGCAAAGGCACAGGGCATGAAAGGCACACATTTCCTGCGCAAGGAAGGGCATAGATCAATTCCGTATGTAAAACACTGTGGCAAATACTACAGTACCCAGCCTATTATTACATCTGTGAGTCTGGCATTGAGATCCTTCTAATTCACGCACCCCTGCATTCCACGGATGCACCCTACATTACTAACCAGTCAAACAAAAAACCCCAATGAGACCTCTTCCTTTAACGTCGCCATATAAAAGAACCCTCTGCTGAAGAGCTAAGTCTCACGAATGGATTTGGATCCAATCCAAATGATCTGGAATTTGTCTCCACCYCTCTGGGCATCTCTGCTAGACACGCTTACATCTAACAGGCCCAATTAACAAGCCTGGTTTAAATCATAGGTGATAGGCAAATGGGTATGCATCTAACTTATAACAGCTGGCACAATTCATTGCAAAGAAGTAACAGTATGAAAAGAAATTTACTTCCCACACAAACAGCAATTAGGAGATTCAAATTAGCATAAATGTGCACACATTTCAAAGTTCTGCAGCCAAGCCTTCTAATCAAAATGTTGAGGAAACACACCTGCTCTCCAGAGGCATCTTCTCACAAAGGCAATGATGACAAGAAAGGACAGTACTTACAAATTTTTTTTATTATTTTTCCCATGTTAATTCAGTCCAGCCAACAGATGTATTTCAAACATTAAAAAAAAAAAGTGAATTTAAGAAACATTAAAATTGACATACACATGAACAAAATTAAATTGTTTTTAGAAACTGCATTCTTTCTTAAGACTCTCAGTAGTTAGTGCTTTGCCTTAATCTTTCACCCAGAAGACAGACTACCAGTTCCGCAGGATTACTTTATCAGTGTAGACACTCTGATAGGCTACTCACAGTCAGGTCTGAATACAAAACACAACAGTCAAGAGCCAGTAGCATTTCCTTATATATCACGCAAGCAACACAGGAGACAACTGGCGTGGAGATTTCAAAGGGCATTTTACCAACGTCAGGATACTCTGTACACAAGTCCCTGCCCAGCCTGACTCACGCTGTGTCCACACTGACATTCCCCACATTCGCCCTGCGACAGCATTCCCCCTGCCAGAGCTCCAGTGCTGGCATCTGCTCTAGACTGGCAGCTGACATTTTAAATGCCATGTAAGATCTCTGGCAGCTCCCTTTGCTGCTGCCAAAGGTAAAGCTACATTAATTCATGCAAGAAAGAGCTTAGCAACCCCCACAGTAGACTAGCCCTTAAAGCCCAAGAAAGCTGCACATGTTCAGGGGACAGCCTATTGCAAAACGAGGACAAGGTTGAGCTTGGAGAACCACAGAGCCAGCAGCAGGTTTTAGACCAAGCCTCCCAACAGCTATGCACATACTACCTAAAAGCTACTTTACAGACATCTCGCTGCAGGACACACTGAGCCCCTACATTGCGGGGACACAATGTTTGCTATGCAGACTGCACAAGCAAGAAGCTACAGGGCTGCAGACACATCGCCCTCCTCTGATGGGCAGGAGGGAGCCCTGGCATGAGGAATGACCACAGATGCAGAGCAACTCCCCTCCCCCTAGCAATCCTAAAACAGTTATAAAATAACCCAGCCCGCCCCAATACTCCTCAAAATACAAAGTTCCTCCCATCACCAGTGGAAGAAAATTATTAGTGAGGGCACAGAGCAAAGCAGAAAGAGCAGTGTCAAGCACTGTCAGTAAGCAGCATTCACGGAGAAATGGGAAGAGAGGTGACAGCCCCCTCCTGCTTTCCACCCCCATCCCAGTAGAGAAGGCTGGCAGGTCTCTGCTCCTGGGCAGTGCAGAGAGGCCAAGGGCAGACCACACCACAAGGCAGCCCAGGACACAGATCCTGCTGCAGGTACAGCCCTTGCACTCAAAGCCATGAGACAGCACATTCAAAAGATGCCAAGTGCTGCACTTCCTCCCCTCCCCTCAGTGAGGGGATGGGGTGAGGCCCAGGCAGCTGCGAGCTACCACTTTACACTGATAATTATGACACCTTACAAAGAAAATGTGAAGAAAACATGTTTCATCCAGGGGAAGGCCACCTACGATCTTAAATCTGGGATTAAGGAATGTTCCTTATATGCTAGGGCTTGCTGAGGATGGGAAACCACTTCCTGCTTGCCCAAAGAGCTGTAAGCAGTATAATTAGCACTTGCTTGTAATATTAAATGTCACCAGATTTAATCTGAAGGGTCACTGGGAGCCCCTAATGCAAACCTGAACTATTTAACTCCCCTGGACCCGAGGGCAGCTATAAATACTTTGAGTGTTCATACTGCAAGCAACCCCATGTGAAGCTAATCTACTATTATTTTTGCACATTACATAGTCTTATTCAGTGCTGCCTTTTCACTCTTATGGTGACTCTCCAACAGCAATCCTCATATGTGGTAAGTGTTAATTCAATGTTTTTAAATATACTGGCTATGTCACTGTGAGYTTTTTTTAAATCTCTGAAATAACCGAACCACTTTGGTGACTGACATTACCATCACGGTATGCATTCAAGGCAAGTCTCCTTCCCTCTTGCTTTCCCACACGTAAGCCTTTGCTATGTTGTTGTGCATAGAGATGCCTTCCCCTCTGCCACCCCCCAGCCTTAGAGGTGGGGTTAGATAACATACTAGCCCATATTCCAGAAAGGATGTATGCAGTACACTCTACTAGTCTGCACATTCAAAAAGACAGCAGATTTCCAAGCTACTACACACATTTTAGATAGAAGAGTTACAGTCTGGCCATGAGCCTAAGCCAGCAAACTCCATGTGCGATTTGCTTGGATCTCAGAAACTCTGCATGATACCAGCACAAATCTGTTTCCAAACTCTCACCACACAAAGTGGAAGTTGGCCTGCTAGTGCATGTGTTTTACTCCCAATGACACCAGGAARGTTTTGACAAGTGCATCAGGAGGTCAAACACCCTGGAACTGTGTTTTGTTTAGACTACTAATGCTAGAAATTACTCTGTAGTTTTAAGTACACAATGCTGAAAATCTTAAGTCAAGCTGATACAAGAATTCAGTGTTAATAAAGGAATCCATGGTCCTGCAAAATTCTCTGCAGGATTTCTATTTCTCTTTACAACTGTCATTTCAGCTTCAAACCCATTTGGGAATTCAACATAAGATTGATGCTATTATAGAAAAGAAAACTAACTTTYTAAGCTAACATCTGAACACTCAGTGTCTTGAAACCAGAGTAAGAAGATAATCTTTAACAAAAATGTCAATGAATCTTGGCTGCTGATTTATAATTAATTAAAATAATCCCCTACTGGTTTTGATTAAAAAGATCTTGGCATGAATTACAGTGTCAGAGAACAGAAAAGCATTTGCATGCTCATAAAGATTATAGCAGAAAACAGTATTTAAGAACARTAGAACACAATGTTTAGCACTGAACACAAAACAGTTTTTTTCTTAATCTCACGAAGTTTAACTTCAGAGGGCTGCTTACCTGCCTACTAGACTACTTACTACAATGGTCTTTCTAAAGCAAAAGAACACTTTTTCCATAGTAAATCTCCCRTTTAAAGCTTTAATTTCCCACAGCATTCTCAACTCTTAGAAACTGATTTTTTAATTTCCTAAAATTCTGCATACACTTCTTTAGACAYGGAAGACTATAATCTCTCTCTTTTTTTTTTAAGATACAGATAATTGAAAATTATTTAATAATGCATTTATATATATATATATATGCATTAATACAATGCATACATTAGTGTGATTCCTTTAAATTAATACTTTGATTCCAGCGCTTAACACATTCAAGAAACAGTCCAAAATGCTAAAATATAAAAGCCCCTTTCTAACAACAGTTACAGAAGAATTWAAATTAATCAGTGTTCCCTTTTTAAAGATGTTATTTTGCTCRTTAGCCTTTTATTGGCCCGCTTCATATTTAGCGAGCTAAGATCAAAGAAATGGAAACCCAGCAAAAAGTACCTTTACAGATGCAGAATTCTGTAATTGTCCCTTCTTTACCTTGTACTAATTCTACTTCTTCTCCCTAATAATTGTCCCCTGTTCTCCTCCCACCCCACCTTCACTCCATCCATATAAGGGACAATTTYACGGATTTTTTTTTTTTCCTCTTATTGCAAGGACTGGATGTGGCAGTCAGTAGGCCGCAGATTTTCAGCGAAGATTTTCCGAGAAATGCTTCAAAACTTCCTGTGCAATTCTGGAAAAGTTACTTGAGGCTCAAACAGCAAAGTAACCAGCAGTGCAATGAACTGCTGGATTGTGATATCCTGAACTTTCACACATCTCTTCTCCTATCAGTAGACGTGGACTTGCCAAAGACTAAACAGGGGAGAGGCCTTCAGCTGGTTTTCCTTAAAGTGCTGACAGTGCAGAAGAGGTCTAAAAGAACACTGCATCAGCATTGGCTACATTTCTACTGCTGGCAAATACGGAATGGCTATGTCATCTTGATATTCATTAGCAACTTGCCAAGGGCTGCAAACTTCAGGTTTGGAGGGGGTTTTTGGTTTGGTCTTTT